>JAWZYU010000327.1:0-183151 GCA_038380435.1 Ryuthela nishihirai | reverse complement strand
ACACAGAAACGAAGACACTTACCTTCTCACATAGTTCAAATTCCTGCAATCTCTCCCTTTCCCATCTTTTTCAAATACTTACCTTCCCACATTGTTCAAATTCCTGCAATCTCTCCCTTTCCCGTCTCTTTCAAATACATTCATAAATATATTTTCTTAAATTAAACTAATAAATTAAGTCCCACATACAAAAATTAACTTGAATAAAACCCCAGAATTAATCAAAAGAACAAAAATCTTAAAACCAAAAAATCGTGAACAATGCACTGTCGATCGCTTTATAAAAAGGCCCACTGAAAAAAACAACAAAAATATTGGAAACAGTGAACCACCAATCTGAATTATAAAAAAGCCCCTCAAACTAATAATGTTAGTAAGATAATACATACCAGGAAGCAAGAAAATCAGAAACAGTGCACTGCCAATCCCAATTATAAAAAAGCCTGTGAAACTAAATAATGTAATCGAAGGCAACACATACCAAAAAACGAAAATCGGAAACAGTGCACCACCTATCCAAATTATAAAAAATTCCCCAAAACTAATGTCATAGGAGACAACAAAAAACCATATGCCTAACATTATTACAACCTTCAATATCTATAACAATGCTAATTACATTTCTGCAGCCATTTATATACTACACATCATTTTCAGCAATTATGTATCCGTATTAAACTTTTTAACCACAAACAGTAATAAAATTTATACCAAATAATTAGTTCCAATAACCAAATATATCAATACTACTAAATAAATATTCCCTCAATCAGCTGCTTGCCACGAAAGTCTGACAGGAGCCTGCCAATTTAATACACCATAGTTGTAAGGTCTGTAATAATGATGAGACCTCAAAAAAAAAAACATCCATGCCTTACCATGGCTTGATCCCAGGTCCTTTACATAAGTAGGTTAATGTTCCAACCATTCTACAATAAAATATGTATAACTACACTCAAGCTATCGGAAAAACTACAGACCACTCTCCATCCATTTAAAAGCAATTATTATTTCTGAAAAAAGGAAATAACTCCAAAATAACTCTTCAATGTTCCTGCCTCCAATATCAACTATAATTCTTTAACACCACCAATTCTACATCCAAAATTTCTATATTAAAAAAATGCCACCCAACCCTTTCAAATATTCCTAATACATCATATTGATAGCATTCAAAATATAATAAATATCTGAAAAATTAATATATCACTATACTAAAATAATAATAATTGTACTATATATAACTACTAATACTCAATTCATCTCAAACTACTATAATGAGATACACGTGCTCGTTACACCACCACCATGTTCCCTCCCACACACGAAAACTTCTTTCTGCAAACGTATTCCGCCCCCATTAGAGTAGAATTCTCTGAAAACTCACTACTCATTTCCCCAAAAACTAGTCTCCTAAAGCACTAACACCCCCTTTAAAAACTTACTACTTTTTACCACTTCATTTCCCCATATTGCAAAATTTTGCCATTTCCATACTCACAACAAAACACTGCATTCCTACTAAATACAAAAATTTGATTAAAAATAGTTTTAACCCTTTAAACCTCACTCCAAATAATTTATTTAAAACATCCCTCCCACACACACATGGCCACATCTTCCTCCTTTTCTGCTTATCATTTAAAATCCTTCATAAAATATATCTTGTACATATTGACTTATCTGTTATCCTCTTGGACAGAAGATTCCAAGAACAATGAACACAAATGTGACATTCAGATCAAATCATACACGTGACTTCATGTTACCTACCCAAATGATAGAACCATTGGCCACCAACAACCCACAGTTACTTTAAATGTAACATTTCTATGTCACACTTTATGCTTTAACATCATAGGTATCCTGAGGACCATGACTGATCTAAAATATAAAAAAAAAAAACATGAAACTAAATAATCTCATTGGAGGCAACACACATTAAAAAGAAAACAAGAAAATCAGAAACAAGACATGGCTGATCCAAATTATAAAAAAGCCCTTGAAACTAAATAATCTGATTTGGAGGCAACACATATCAAAAAACCTTTTTTTCTCTATTTGTGTTTTTGTCTAAACATTAAAAGCTACATGCCCTTTAACTGTATATGTTATATAATGGAAAACTCAGATGTCGCATTGCTTTGCCTGAAGCTTGGGTTGGGTTATTTTATCTCTGAGCAGAACGGTTTTGCACACAATGGTCTAAATGGCCAGGTCACAAGGACCCCAAAGGCTCAGAAAAGGATGGAGGAGGGGACCCACTGGGACAACTGTAGGGAGACAGATAGCCTCCCATCAAGGTCATCCAGTGTGTTCTTTAACCTGCACAAGGTATGTCTCTCCCACACACAGGGCCACAGCTTAAGATCCCATCTGACAGACAGCAGTCTTTCCAAGCCTATCAGTGTCCCCTACTGACTGTGGGTAGGGTGGAGAATTTTGTGGAGATAAATCTCAATGTTGGTCCATCTGGGACGAGCCTCGGAAGTGCAGATTATGAGCATGGCACGCTACTGACTAAGCCATCCCCTTCCCCCTTTGCTGGGGCGTTACTGATTCAGATTTCCAAGTAAATTGCCTGACCCATTATAAAATAAAATTTAAAAATGAATGATTTATTATCTTTTGGGGCAATACTGATTCAGATTTCCAAGTAAATTGTTTTACCCATTACAAAGTAAAACCCAAAAATGAATGATTTATTATCTTTTGGGGCTTTTTTTTTTAACAATGTGGCAGGCAGATAATTGTTGAAATCAATGGTGGCCTTGAAAACATATAAAAGATGGTCATCAAAATATGAAAAATGGCCATCATCAGCTGGCAGCTTCTGAAGCGTGTTTTTGTATATTCCTACTGATTTTACTATTTCTAAGAAACCCACCTGCAGTATTACATAAAAAATCCCAGAAGCATGCACTTTATTTCCTTCTATTTCTTTTTTATCATACTGCAGGTGAATAGATGTTGAGTAAAAATTAAGGCCATCACCGTGTGACATTTGAAACATTTTTTTGGTAATTAGTATGAAATTTTGCATTGTTGTTAAGTATTGCCAACACTTAAAGTAATAGTTATTTAAGTAGCATTAGCCATTCTATCAAGTGTATTGAGCTTCTTTAGCGATTTGGTAGGTTACCAAATGAACACTAATAAGGCCTAATAATTCGTAAATCCAAAATAAAAGGATTTTTGTAGTTTCTGGAATAAGGTACCCTGTTCACCAAAATATGAATGTTAAATACTAAGTTTTGGCCCATGTAGTGGTTACAGCCCTTTTTGAAGATTCTAACCCTAACCCAAACAGGGGTTTCTAGAAAAAAATTTTTTTATCGTTACCATGGTAATTATTCAAGTTTACATCAAATGCGACATACCAATACCATGGTAATGGTAATTTATGTTCTAAACAAATGCAACATAACAAAAAAAAAATTCGTAAATCTCAACCTCTCCCTCCCCTAAAACAACATCCCTTACAACCATGAATTACTAAAAAAAAATAAAATTATCAAAAAGAAAAAAAAAACCATAAACATACGAATCAAGTTAAGCCAACAAAGCTTGAAACTAAATAATCTCATTCAATGCAACACATATAAAAAAGCCAGAAAATTGGAAACAAGGCTTTGCTGATCTAAAATATAAAAAAAAAACCCATGAAACTAAATAATCTCATTGGAGGCAACACACATTAAAAAGAAAACAAGAAAATCAGAAACAAGACATGGCTGATCCAAATTATAAAAAAAGCCCTTGAAACTAAATAATCTGATTTGGAGGCAACACATATCAAAAAACAAGAAAATTGGAAAATATATACTGCCACTCTGAATTACAAAAAAGCCCCTGAAACTAAATAATCTCATCAGAGGCAACACTTATCAGAAACAAGGAATTGCTGATCTAAATTATAAAAACACCCTGAAATTATGAAATCCTGGACTTGATGCACTGGTGGGTCTCTGTTGAGGGAAAGTCTGCTGCTGTGTTTTCTGTTGCTTCTGGGTTGCCAGTCCTAAAAGAACAGAGGCACAGGATACCTTATATCAGATAATAAGGAACAGAGGTTGATAATCTTGATCAGAGGCCATTGCAGGTACCTGAAACCTCACTTAGTTAGTTGGGTATCATCAATCCTGAACTGGAGTAATGTATCTCAGGCAGGTCATATGACTTTTGAAAAGGTCCACTTGGAAAGGTAGTGCCTGAAGTTCTTACCTATATCGGTAACTTCAGCCTTTAGCAGAGGAGGAACAGGTCCATAACCCCATACCTGCAGTCAGGGTGCTGTTTGATATTGTTGGCTCAACCTATCTCAATAAATCTAGTTTCTCTAAAAATCCTACTAATCATTTTCTGTCTGCAGGAATGTGGAATGTGAGGATATTACATAGAGATTATTCTCTTGATGTCCTCACGTATGAATTCCAGCAATATAACCTAGATATTCTAAGCTTGCAAGAGACCAGATGGACAGGTAAAGGTGAGATACTTAAAAATAACTTTAAATTTCTCTTTTCAGGGAGGGAGGATGGAAAGCATCTCCAAGGTGTAGGTTTGTTTCTTAGCAGACCTGCCAATGATGCTCTTCTAGGATATGACTGCATTAATGAAATATTTCTTAAAACAAAATTTAAAACAAAAATTAAAGACTTGAATGTCATTTGTGGTTATGCCCCCACAGAGGACTCGCATGAGGAAAGGAAGATAGGTTTTACAGACAACATCTGGATATTTTGAATTCTGTGAAGAAAGGAGTTATTCCTCTTGTGCTAAGTGGCTTCAATGCTCAAGTTGATACTGATTCTGACCTTTGGGCAGGGGTTTTAGGTCCCTTTCGCATTGGTAGTTCCAATGGCAATGGGAAACATCTCCTACAGTTAATAAACAGTTTGCAAATAATGAACACATACTATAAATACTGTGACATTTATTTATAAATGCACATGGGTTTCACCTAATAGATAGCACAGGAATATGATAGATCATATTTTAATTAACAGCAAATGGGCTAGTTTGATTAGAAATGCCAGATCATACAGGGCATCCAAAATTGAGTCCGACCATTACCTGGTCAAAAGTGTCTTGCAACTGAAGCTTAAGAAATGTGCTAAGGTTAAGATAGCCAAAGCATACCATGATAATCTGCTTAGTTATTATGACAGTCGTGATTTGCTTACTGCTGAAGTTCAGAAAGAATGGGATAAGTTTAAACAGGCTTTTCTTAAGACCAACAGTACTCTTTTGGTTAAAGAGAAACAGAGGAAACAAAATTATTTGAATGATAAGGCTATGAAACTTATTTCTGAAAGAAGGAAGTGCAGGAATAATATGAATCAAGACCCTGCTTGTCCTAGCAGATGGCATTATAATGAGCTTAATAAACTTGTTAAGGATCAGTTAACAGCTGATAAGAATCTTTCGCTTGATAACTTGGCTGACAAAGCAGAGAAAGCAGTTAGACAGTACAACAACGGGGTGAGTGGGTTAATGTCTTGTGTGGGAAGAAACTGACAGGTACACAGGGATTGAGGGATAAACATGGTAAAGTGGTTGAAGGGGAGGATTCTCTGATGGCTAGGTGGGATGAGCATTTCAGAGCTGTTCTAAACTATTATTCTACTCCCATTGTTGGTAATTAATTATTCCTACTCCCATTGTTTGTAATGAGTATAGATACATTACTTGCTTTAATGATAGCCCTGTATTGCATTCCATAGTCACTTTTGGCTATCTGTATATTAAAACTGCATAAATTCCTAGTGGTGGATGAATTGCTACTGAAATGCTTAGAGCTGGAAACATTTGTGTTGTAACATGGCTGACTAAAATTTTGAATATTTTTTATGATAAAGGTGTTGTTCCTAAGGACTTTACTAGAGATATTGTAGTTCTTCTAATAATTATAGGAGAATTATTTTACTTTCTGTTCCAGATAAAGTTCTTTGCATGATTATATTTAATGGAATTAAGAATTTGGTTGATGGATAACTACATGATGAATAGTGTGGGTTCAGAAGTGGTGGGGATAAAATAAAATAAAATATTTTCACTTAGGTTGATTCTTGAGAAATGTTTAGAGTTTCAGAAACCTGTGGTAACTAACTTTGTAGATTTCAAAAAGTCTTTTGAGTCTGCTGTTTGACATAATTTATGGTTGATCGTTAGATCATATGGAATAACTGACAAGTTAGTGTAATGAAAGCTCGCTATAATAACACTGAGTCGTTAGTGAGAATTGGTAAGGATTATAGTGATTGGTTTAATATTGCTCATGGAGTTAGACAAGGGTGCATTTGGTCTTCTTTCCTCTTTAGTTTGATTATTGATTATGTTATGTGAAATTCTTTGCAAGGGAAAGAATTTGGCCTTTAATGGTCTGGAATTTTCAAAATTTTTCATTTAGATTATGCAGGTGATTTGGCCCTGTTGGCTAATGATGTTGATGAGATGAATTCTTTCATTAGGGCTGTTGATGAGACTGGTAATAGAGTAAGTTTGGTGATAAACAGAGAAAAAACTAAAGGGATGAAAATTGGTCAGGCAGATGGTACTTCAGTTGCTTTGAATGGCTGCATTCTTTAGCAAGTGTATCATTTTAATTATCTTGGGAGCTTAGCAGATACTGGTTATGTGCAGCATGAGATAAATAGAAGAATAGGTATTGCTGCTGGTACTTTCAAGAATCTATGGAAAGTATGGAAATACAGACGTTTACACTTAATGACTAAAATTAGGCTGCATAATTGGTTCTTTCTAAGGTAGGTATGATAGTGAAACAGGGACTCTCTATAAGCAGGATAACAAGAAACTTGATGCCTTTGATTCTAGATGCTCATGCAGTATCTTGAGCAATAAGTGGTATGATTTTGTAAGTAATGATGAGATTGGAAGGAGTCATCAACCTCCTTTGAGCAACATTTTGTGCAAACAGTGACTGTGTTGGTCTTGCCATTTGCTCATATGCACATCTGCAAATTTGGTAATCTGCATTATGAGCAGTGTGCCTAAAGGCTTTAGGAAAAGGGTTACCTAGTCCTAGGTTCTATTGAATTTGATGGAAAGGTATGTTTATGCTAGGTTAAAAAATTGCTGCCAAATATTAACTTTGTGAGATTGTTTATTTCCAGTGCATAATAAACTTTTGAATAGCGAGTGTTTCTGTAGGTGATAAATGTTGGCAACATCTTACTATCAATCAATTAAAATGCTTCATTTTCAACACATTAGATTATACATTTAGTACAATATAAACAGTGTAAAAACATTCACTTATCTAAGTTGTTATAGTTAGCATTACATGAAATAACAAAAAAAGTTTAACTTATTTCTCACAATTAATTACAATCTGATGATCCACTCATACATTTATTGTGACCAACTATAATATTCTCACATTTTTGCAAATATAGAAATGAGTATTTTTGTTTAAATACAAAGAAAAGAAAAAACATTTACTACAATGCGGTACAAGAAGTGTACAAGCAATAAAAATTTGAATTCTATTTTTTATGAAATTGTAAACATAAAATCCAAGTTTAGTGTATGTGAGAGATAAAACTTTAATTTTTTCTTAAAGGCACAGCTTTTTTTCTGTTGCTTCTCTTAAGCTAAAAAAAGGGTTACATTTTAATTAAATCTAAATCTTCTTTTTTTTTAATTTGTATTGCCATCATAGTGACCGGTGTTAATCAAAGCCTTCTCTATAAAGGTGATGTCATGTGATGTGGCAAAAGAGGCTCTCCACTCCAATAATTCTTTTCATCTCACTTGTTCTCACTGATTATCCATTTTATGGCTCTGCTCCATTTAGTTAGTTTTATAGTAAGATATGTATTAAACATTTTTAGGTGAAACTGTGAATTGTTTTTTTATTAATGTTTTACATCCTGAAGTATAATACTAATAGGTATGTAGGTAAAGTAATTTGTGGATAGTTTGTGCATATCATTATTGTTTGAGCTGAATTGTGATAATTCTTTGTTAGGCCTAACCACCATGCCTTAGAAGTGCATAGTTGTAACAACAACAACCACAGTATTTGTTATAAAACACCTCTCCATGCTATGCCTTTGCAGCTGTGGCTCCAAAAAATACCAGAGAAGTCTTTTGTGCCAAGCAATAATACTATTGTATGTGAAAATTATTTCAATGAGTAGTTCATTATTGCTATGATGAACACCTAACAGAAAATGGAGTTAAAAAAAATAAGATATTTAAGTGATAAAATGATATGTTTTATAAATCAAATGGACATACTTCACAAATATAATATTTACCTGAAACATGAATTTTATTACTTTATATAATTCTTTTCAGTAAGGTATATTTTAAAACATAGTCCAAGGTTATACAAAGTTTTCAAGGTTTACAATTTCAAGAGGTTTTCTGTCCCATTTATGAAGTGGAGGAACAATTTCTTGGCTTTTCTTTTACTGAACATTATGTATTTTTCTCATTGGGTGTTGCCTTTTGGGGATCTTGGTAAAATGCCAAAAAAGTTGCTGCACCAAGGCTAAAAATTGCCAATATCCGTAGAGTGGCACAGCCAAGATATTGAGGAGAGGAGTAACTCCAAAACTAATGATTATTAATAAAAGTTTTCTAAGGGGTAGAGTGGCACAGCCAAGATATTGAGGAGAGGAGTAACTCCAAAACTAATGATTATTAATAAAAGTTTTCTAAGGGGTAGAGTGGCACAGCCAAGATATTGAGGAGTGGAGTAACTCCAAAACTAATGATTATTAATAAAAGTTTTCTAAGGGGTAGAGTGGCACAGCCAAGATATTGAGGAGAGGAGTAACTCCAAAACTAATGATTGTTAAAAAAAAAGTTTTCTAAGGGGTCCTCAACACCTCATTGTAGTTGCAGAGAAGGTTGGAAGGTGGAGAGTTATTACATCCTTGACAAAATTGTCCTTCCAACCATAGGGGAACCAATATCTGTGCCAAGGTTTTTTGCTCTCATATTCAAGACCTCACTCATTTTCAGGAAATAATAAAATATCAATTTTTTGACTGAAAAATGCAGAACTAATAAAAGAAAATAAACATAAACCTGATTCAATGTAAGAAAAATATCTGCAGCGAAAAGTTGCAAGCCGCCCATCATCATAGCCAGAAATGTATGATAACTAAATAATTTTATTTGTTTTCTTTTTAGAAACATGCAATGTATTCAAATGAAGGAACAGTAAAAAGTTTTCTAACCTTAGAGAATAATTCAATCTGAAGATAAAAGATCTGTATTCTGTCTGATTTTTATATGTAAGAAAGCTATTTCAAAATAGTTCTTTTCCCTCATGTCAAAGTAATATTTAGCTGTGTTACTCAGTTACATATATAATACTATGTTATAGATACAAACTCAACTAATTGTTAATAAGCTTTGTGCTACATTTTTGTTATTTTTTATAATTTCTCAAATTATTAAACTTTAAATGCACTCTTTAATGCATATTTGGTTAATTAAATTTGCAATTAGTTTACATACTTGAGCTGCTTTTGATTCTTGCACATTTTTAATACAGAGCTTTGAGTACAAGCCCAATATCTAACACTAATGGAGGTGAAGGTTGGTTTAGCAAGTTATTAATGGTTCGGAAAATTGAACCAGGGCATGATTCTCATTCTCGCCTACTCTCAGCGTCAGAAATTGTGTATGAAATGCAAAGTAAGTGAATGTTTATTTAAAAAGTAATGCATTAAAAGTTTTATTGCAGTCAGAAAATTATTTTCCAACTATTCTGATAAAAATAATTTTACTGAACTAATTCTGTTTTATTAAAAAAAAATTTTCATCTACTGTCAGCTGAGTTGTTAGCATACTTGGCTACTTATCAAAGGGATCTGGGTTTGTGTTGTTTTCCACTGAAGACCAGCCTTCCTCACAAACCTACTATGGCATATAAACTGTCAGACCTCTGTAGCAAGCAACTGCTTGAGGAGGTATTTATGAATTTAAAACATTGTTTAACACAGGAGAGTAACTACTCTAGTGAAAAAGGGTGCTACAGGCCAGGGTCCTGATTCTCAAGGGGCTAAATATCGATGGATACTATAATTGGTACTATTTAACAATGCAAAATATATAAAGAAAAATATTTCAGCATTGTTGTTGGTTAATACAGATTCATGACTGTAGTGTAGGGTTTCTTCCCTAAAAATTAGTAAGTGAAGAGGATCTCAGTAAATGGATTTATGTCAGGTTCTTATAATCAAGAACAGACAGTTGCCTGAAAGTCTTCAAAATGGAATATGTCGCTGCCCTAATTTTAGTTGTTTCCTTTAATCTAGAATGACCAGGCAGACTCAGAAGAACAAATGTCAAAAATGTGTTCCTTGAAAGAAGATTTGTTTTTTCAAACCAAGACCAGGTGCAAGCATCTAGTGATGATTCTGGGTATTAATTATTCATGGAGCATAAGAATTAAGTATACAGCCTGTGGGGTAGGTTGTGGATGAGGATGATTTGTGTGAGGGTATGGAGTAGTGGTGTATTTCATCAATGTTAAGGTTAGTATCTAGATTCTAAGGTACTATTGCACACTCCCTATTCAGGGTCGATACCATGAGCTGCAACTAGGTGAACTTGGTGCCAAACCCAGTGCTATTCAGCCACTTTTGTGGATGATTTACTGGAGTTGCAAATGGACAGCATGGGTTACTTCCTTTCCAAGCGATACACTGAAAAACTAGCACTCCAAACCTTAACTAACAGCTAGGCAATTCTTAATGATTCAAAATGTACATTTAATTCACAAAATTCACTTAAAAAATTTAATTTGTTCTCATATTTTAATATGTTTAGAAAGGAACTAGCTTCAGTTAATCAATTTTACATGTTGGTAAAAGAACTGAGCTTTTTTATACAACACAATTGTTCGTACTTAATCTTAATTGGTTTTGGGATGTTAGTTGAAAAGTTCTCACCATGGTTTAAGTCATTTTTGTGCATTGGCTGGCACACTCCATTCTGTGTAATTGTTTGGTGTCTGGTATTCTGTTGTTGTCTGCTCTTGACTTGCTGTTGGTGAATCGTTGGCACTTTCATTCAGTGGATGTTTTTTCTCCTTTGAGATAACAGTCCATGTTGTTGTACTAAACAGACTGTGTTCTAACTTGCGATTCCACTTCTGTGAGCATAGCACACTTTGAAAGATATTTAACTCCTTATCACTTACTGAAAACACACTTTTGTAACTGTTTTTTTCAACTTATAACATTACTAGAAGAAGACACAAGTTAAAAGAAAGTTTAAATGAAATGGTTTTCCAGATGCATTTCTTCTGTCACTATCAACCGATGGCATCTTCAGTGGTAAGTACTCATGATAAAGTAATTGTATTTACAGTGGTTGCCCTCCGATGTTGCTGCCAATACTCTCCTTACCTCTCACATAAGAGGAATATCCATGCTGGTGGGAGAGGAGTAATAATTGTGCTACACCAGACGTCGGCAACCTTTTTTGGCTGCGGATCAAAATCAACCAAAATGTGACTGTTAAGAAGACAGTTCGGGTCAATGGGTATTTTAATTTTAAAACAGTCTGTTAGTGAATAATAAGATAAATTTTATTGAGAAAACTATTAAATATGCTTTTAAACTCAAAACATAAAAAAAATTTTAATTCTAATTATTATAAAAACAAATATAATTGTCAAGTTTTAGTTCATTAATAATTTATGAACTTTATTTATAAGCGTTCTCTTCGTTATCAATGGCTCCCCTGATGATGAATTTGTGACGTCAATTTAGTCAAGTCTGGTTTATACTTAGTCACTTTAAGACAAATACAAGTGTCTGAATTTTCGGTAGTTAATCTGCTCCTGTTCTTACTTAAAATAAATTTCTTGTGTGAAAATATTTGTTCACATTTATAAGTAGAACCGAACGCGGACAAAATGGCAAAGCCAATTTTTTTCAAAGATGAAAACTTCATAGGAAGTGATGCCCAACACGATGATATCATGAGAAGATGATTATCTTTCCTGTTTTCTAAATCTTTCCGCAATGTCTTGAATTTGTCCGTCCACAACGTTGAACTTTTAAAATCAATCATTTCTAAACTTAAATTGTCAATTTTAAAATTTTCAAAATACTGCAAATCTAAAACATTTTCCCATATTTCTCGTGCTTTATTATAAATGTAAACATTTCGCCGTGCTTCTTAAAACTATGAAATCTACTTTCAAATTCACTTTTAATCTTCAAAATACAACTTTCGAACATAGGTAGATTGCTTTCTTCGATATATTTTCTTTCTCATGTTAGCTTTTTAGTAAGGGAAAGAAAAGAAATATTTTAGTTTTTATGTAAGTTTCAAATAATATTAATTTCGAACAAAAACTCTTCCATTCCTCGTACATTAATTCAAAATTGTGTGGTTATTTCCTTGGAGTCGTATGTTGAAATCATTATAATGGTTCATTATGTCTGTTAAGAACAAAAGTCTTAAAAACCATTGTTTATCATTGAGCTCGAGATCATTTTCACCGATTTCATAAAGAAATATTTGTATATCATTAAAGCACTCTACAAATCTATTAAGAACTTTCCCTCGACTTAACCATCGTACTTCAGCATGTAACAGTAAATCTCCGTATTTCGATTCAATTTCCTCCAAAAAAGATTTGAAGCGCCTGTGTGTTAATGCAGATCGTGCTACTATTATGTTTACGATCTTAACAACCTTTTCCATTGCATCCTTAAGTTGTTGCGTAGATGCCTTTGCAAATAAAATTTCTTCATGTATGATACAATGGAACGATAAAAGTGGGTGGCCAAGTTCGTTTTCCATTAGTTTAACAAATCCAACATTTTTTCCTCTCATAGCCGGAGCACCATCAGTTGCTATGGAAAACAATTTACTTTTTAAATCCAATATTTTCCCATTTTTGAAATTTGTAAACTCTTGTACTTGACGGAAAATATCAATGCCTTTGGTCGTGTCATTCATTTAAGCAAGAACGCATAGTTCTTCATTGACGTTCGAACTATTTATTGATGCAAATCTAATAATAATTGCCAGCCTAGCTATACTATTTACATCGGTACTTTCATCGAGTGCAATGTTAATTACGTCACTAGATAACAAATCATTTTTGACCTGTGCGTCTATATTTTTTGCCATATCTTCAATGCGATGCTGAACTGTTCTGGCCGACAATGTCATTTCATTAATTCTCTCAATTATTTGTTTTTTTATTTGCGAAGTCATTGAATAAATGTTCAGAACAATTTATGAATGCATTTTTCAAAAATTCGCCGTCTGTAAACGGTTTTCCGTTGGTACCAATACTAAGAGCTGCAATAAAGCTGGCAGATGTAGCGTAATTGTGGCTGATAACAAATGTCTTCAAAAATTTATTTTACCATAATTTAATACACGTTTAGCAATGTATTCATATTTTTCATCATTTGGCATTTCACTCACATCTTTATGTTTTGAAGAAAAGTATTGCTCAATTTGTGTCCTGGCAGTAATTATATCTGTACGTAAAGTACATATCAATTTGTCACTATTTTCCATACATCCATACTTTTCAGTCCACACATCTTGAAATAATCTCTTTTTTGCTTTTTGTTTGTCCATGGTAATAAAAATAATAATTATTTCGTTTAGGTAACTGTTCTCGCGCTTCTGAACTACTGTTTATTCACGTTAAAGACGAAGTAAACGTAGACAAGAGTAGATGCGTGATCAGCAGGTGGGCAGGGCTCCTATTGATCGGCTGCAGGTGGCACGCAGTCAGAGAGCCCAGCCGACCAATAGGAGCCCTGATCACACATCTACTATTGTTTACATCTACTTCATCTTTAACATGAATAAACAGATGAGATTCGTTCGGACAATGTCGCTGTATTCCACCTATGTTCATTTCTGCAACTTTGTAATCAAACCAAAATGTTAATCTTATTATTTATACTTTCTCAAAGTGTTTGTTTCATGTTTATGTTTTATAATTTATTTTTATATATTATACTTTATTTGCAGAACTCAAGTGGGTCACTTGAAATTATCAAATGGGTCATAGGTTGCCGACGCCTGTGCTACACAGTTTATTTATTTTTTAATAATAATAACTCTATTTCCTTTGCATTTACTTATACAGAGTTTATCATAGCAAGCTCTAACAGCTTACCTGTAAGAATAAATACTACATACTCTTTACAAATAGCACATACAGATAATAGAGAAAATAGAGTAAACACTTAAAATAATATTATAATTATAAAAATTTTATATATTATTATATATATAATTTAATTTTTATATATTATATATATGAAAATCCCCACGAAGCTTTGTGTAGTTTATATGCAGTTACAAATATATGTAGATTTATACACTTTTTCCCTGATAATAGTACAGAAGTTGTCAAATGTACATGTGAAAATGATGTTCATTCTTATAAAGTATTTTTGCCACTGCCAATTCTTGAAAAACTTATCCCACATGTGGAACAGATAATATGAAACATTCCTAAATTTTTAAAAGGAGCAACATATTGTAAACTGTGTAGAACTATTAAAAATAACTAACAACAAAAATGAATGCATGCATGCAGACAGACAAACGGATGAACGGACCGACTGACCTCCTCAAGCAGCCATAGGCTATGAATGTCCTACAAGATTGTGTAAGTTTGCTCTCCACGTTTGTCTATCCTGAGCTACAGCTGTTGCATTCAGCCACTGTAGGCCAATTCTAGCAAGATCCTTTTTGACATTGTCTGCCCATTGCATCCTAGGTTCTCCCCTTTTTCCTGAAACTTTAGGCACACTGCTCATAATCCTATTTGCCAATCTGCAGCTATGCATATGAGCAATATGGCAAGACCAACACAGTCACTGTCTGCACAAAATGTTGTTCAAAGGAGGTTGATGACTCCTTCTTCTAACCTCGTCTTTACTTACAAAATCATACCATTTATTGCCCAAGATACTGCATTAGCATTAGGATCAAATGCATCAAGTTTCTTGTTATCCTGCTTATAGAGAGTCCATATTTCACTATCATACCTACCTTAGAAAGAACCAATTATGCAGCCTAATTTTAGTTATTTGGTGTAAATGTCTATTTCCATACTCTCCATAGATTCTTGAAAGTCCCAGCAGCAATAACTATTCTTCTATTTATCTTATGCTGCACATAACCAGTATCTGTTAAGCTCCCAAGATAATTAAAATGAGACACTTGCTAAAGAATGCAGCCATTCAAAGCAACTGAAGTACCATCTGCCTGACCAATTTTCATCCCTTTTGTTTTTTCTCTGTTTATCACCAAACTTACTCTATTACCAGTCTCATCAATGGCCCTAATGAAAGAATTCATCTCATCAACATCATTAGCCAACAGGGCCAAATCACCTGCATAATCTAAATGAAAAATTTTGAAAATTCTAGACCATTAAAGGCCAAATTTTTTCCCTTGCAAAGAATTTCACATAACATAATCAATAATCAAACTAAAGAGAAAAGGAGACAAAATGCACCCTTCTCTAACTCCACTAACAATATTACACCAATTCGCTATTTGCCTTACATATAATAACACTGAGTCGTGTACACATGACAATATTACACCAATTGCTTTAGCCTTACATACTGAGACCTGTACACACAACTCAGTGTTATTATCAAAGCTCTCTTACATTCAATAACACTAAGTCGTGTACACATAACTCAGTGTTATTGTAAGAGAGCTTTGATTACACTAACTAACTTGTCAGTTATTACCTATGATCTAACGATCAACCACAAATTATGTCAAACAACAGAGTGAAAAGCCTTTTCGAAATCTACAAAGCTAATTGCCTCAGGTTTCTGAAATTCTACACATTTCTGAAGAATTTGCCCAAGGGAAAATATTTGATCAATATATCCCCTACCACTTCTAAATTCACACTTTTCATCATGCAGTTGTCCATCAACCAAATTCTTAATTCTACTAAGTTTAATCATGCACAGAACTTTATCTGGAACAGAAAGTAAAGTAATTCTCGTATAATTATGAGAACAATCACCTTTTTTTATAAACAGGGATAATAATAACTCTAGTAAAATCCTTAGGAACAACATGTGTATCATAAAAAATATTCAAAAGTGTTCTGAGCTCTAAGCATTTCAGTGGTAATTTCATCCATCCCTGGAGATTTATGCAGTTTTAATTTAGATATAGCCAAAGCAACCTCAGAATCAGAAATTTTGATATGTAATGATGTGATATAGTAATGTATAGAGGTATGTGATATAGGACCAACGTTAAAGCCAGTTGCATCTATCCTCATTATGAATAATGGGAGTAGAAATAATCACATTGTTTAAAACATCTCTGAAATGCTCTGTCCACCTAGCCATCACAGAATCCTCGCTTTCAACCACTTTACCATGTTTATCTTTCAATCCCTGTGTACCTTTTTTTTGCGACATATAGGACAGAGAAGAATCCTAGAAGCTACTCCTAGCTTTTACAGGCCTTCTCATACAAGTACATGCCCTACTACGACCGAAGTTACTGCTGACCACTGCCTTAGTTAGAGCTAACACAACACACAAAGTTTGTCTTGCTGGAACAGTCGCTAGCTACCTAACCACTATGCCAGTTTCACCTCATGTCTGTGTCTTCCCACACAAAACACTAACAATCTGGTACACCCCCAGATGTGCTGTCTAACTGCTTGCTCTGCTTTGTCAGCCAAGCTATCAAGACAAAAATTCTTATCAGCTGTTAACTGATCCCTTACATGTTTAATAAGCTCATAATGCCATGTTTTAGAACAAGTAGAGTCTTGATTCATCTTATTCCTGCACTTCTGTCTTTCAGAAATAAGTTAAATAGCCTTATCACTCGAATAATTTTGTTTCCCCTGTTTCTCTTTAACCAAAAGAGTGCTGTTGATCTCAAGAAAAGCCTGTTTAAACTTTATCCCATTCTTTCTCAACTTCAGCAGTAACCAAACCACGATTGTCATAAGGACTAATTAGCTTATCATGTTTGGCTACATCTGGATCATTCAGAGTATTAGTGTTTATCCTTCCAGGGTGCACTCTGAAAAACTGATATGCATCCAGAGGTCTAACTATATTTTCACTCTGATGAGGCAAAAATAATATTAACTTTATAACTCTTTTGCCAAATAACTGTTGAAAAGAATTGTGGCATGTTATATGCCAAATTAATCAGCATGTAATTTGGAATTTTCTGAAAATAAAATATTTAACGAAAAAGATAAGTTTTATTTTAATAGGACTTTCTTAGTCATGTAGTAGAAAAATGCATCCGTCAACACAAATGAAAATTTATTTGAAAGCAACTAATAGACAGAAATGATTATAATATACATATAGAAATTCTATTTATTTCTGAAAAATGAAAAAATTATTTTTTTGGTTTCAAGTAAATATTTCTCTTGTTTTGTAATTTTTTTTCTCGGTACCATACTTTGAGGAAATTCCAGGCTTTTAGCCAATTGTGCTAATAAACAAGTCAACTTTACAATTAAAAAAAATAAGCAATCAGCGGAAATAGGTCATGTTATATACCAAATTAAACAGAATATAAATACAAATTTTATGAAAATAAATAGTATAAGCAAATTTATGAGCATAATGATTTTAATAAGCCTTTTCCAATGTGATATGGTGGGGGGGGGGGAAAGATTGCACTATACATTAAGTTTTCATTTTGGAAAACCTGATGAATAAAAATGGTTAATTTATATATTAATTGAAAGAAAATTCCCCCCCCCCCCCCCATATAATATTCAACCTGAAATATCTTTTTTTCTTTCTTTTAACGATTCTGTTTAGTATTGTATATTTTAAACATGGCCAGTGTTATACAAAGTGACTTGGACTTCTCACATTCATGAGATTTTCTAAACTGGTTATGAAACAGAAAAAAAAATATTGGCTGCCTTTTTTTACTAAACATTATGAATTTTTTCTGTGGGTGCTGAAGTTTGGGGATCTTGGCCAAGTGCAGAAAGGTTTGTGTACCAAAACAAAAAAACACAGCATTATATCATGTGTGGCACAGCCAAGATACTGAGGGGGTTGCCCTTAAAATCATTCAGTATAAACATAGAAACTTGTAATTTAAAAAAAATTATATGCTTCTAGAGGCAGGTGGGTTGAAACATTCATAGTGAGTTTAGCGGAGGGGAAGACTTCCCGAAATTGCCCTCCCACATGATGGCTGATTTCCATAGCAAGGAAGTCTGTTTTGCTTCCATATCCAAGACATTCATTTTCAGCAAATGGTAAAATCTCAAAGTTTTTTTTTTTCCTGAAAAAACATTATCATTATCCTCCTCAAGCAGCCATGGGCTATGAAAGTCCAACCAGATCTTGCAATTTAGTTCTCCAAGCAAGTCTGTCCTAAATTACATCTGCTGCATCTGGCCACTGCACACCAATTCTAACAAGGTCCTGTTTGACATTGTCTGCCCACCGCATCCTAGGTCTCCCCCTCTTTCTGAGGCCTTTAGGTACACTGTTCATAACCCTATTCGGCAATCTATAATTATCCATATGGGCAACATGGCCAAACCAACAGAGTCTCTGCACAATATGCTGCTTAAAGGAGGTTGCCGACTCCTTTGCCTAACCTAATGCCCAAGTTACTGCGTAAGCATCTAGAATCAAAACATCTAGTTTCCTATTATCATGTTTACAAAATGTCCAAGTTTCACAAACCATAACTAACCCTAGAAAGAACCAAACTATTATACAGTCTAACTTTAGTCTTTAAATGTATATGCCTATTTCTCCACACTCTCCATAGATTCTTGAAAGTCCCGGCAGCAATCCTTATTCGTCTGTTAATCTCATGTCGCACATCACCAGTATCTGTTACATAGCTCCCAAGATAATTAAACTGTGAAACCTGCTCAAGACTGCAACCATTCAGATTAACTGAATCATAGCCTGTCTGACCAATTTTCATCACTTTAGTTTTCTCTCTGTTTATAACCAAACCTACTCTACTACCAGTCTCATCAACAGCTCGAATGAAAGAGTTCATCTCATCAACATCATTTGCCAAAGGGGCTAAATCATCATCATAATCTAAATCAGAAATTTTCGTATCTCCAGCCCATTTAATGCCAAAATCTTTCCCTTGAAGTGAATTTCGCATAACATGATCAATAACCAAGCTAAAGAGAAAACGTGACAAAATGCACCCTTGTCGAACACCAGAAGTAATGCTAAACCAATTGCTACAAGCCTTACCAACTCTCACATATGACTCAGTGTTATTATAGAGAGCTTTCATTATGTTAACTAACTTGTCAGGTATACCATATGATTTCACAATCAACCACAAATTATGACGATCAAAGCCTTTTTGAAATCAACAAAGCTAGCAACCAAAGGTTTCTGAAACTCTAAGCATTTCTCAAGAATCAGCCTAAGTGAAAATATCTGATCCACACATCCCCTACCACTTCTGAATCCACATTGTTCATCACGCAATTTCCTGTCAACCAGATTCTTAATTCTATTAAGCACAATCATGCAAATAACTTTCCCTGAAACAGAGTAGGCTGATACCCCTTTGTTATCACAAGAACTGCGATCACCTTTTTTGAAAATAGGGATAACAATAGCTCTGGTAAAATCCTTAGGAACCATGTTTTAGCATAAAAGATATTCTGAATTTCAGTCATCCAAGTGGTAACCGAAACATTCCCAGCTCTAAGCATTTCATTAATAATTTCATCTACCCTTGGGGATTTATGAAGTTTAAGTTTAGAAATAGCCAAAATAACTTCAGACCGTGTTATAGGGCCAGCATTAAAGCCAGTAATGCATCTATCATCGTTATAAACAATGGAAGTAGAACTAACCACATTGTTTAGAACATCATTGAAATGCTCGGCCCACCTCGCCATGACACAATCCTCACCTTCTATAACCTTACCTTGTTTATCCTTCAATCCCTATATACTTGCCCATTTTCTACCACACAAAATATTTACTATCTGGTATAGCTCTCTGTTGTTGTGCTGTCTACCTGCTTCCTCGGCTTTGTCAGCCAAGCCATGCCAAAGTTTCTTAGCAGCTAACTGATCCTTTACACGTTTATTAAGCTCTCTGTAATACTTTCTATTAGGACTAGTAGGGTATTGATCAAGGACATTCCTGCAGTTCTTTCTTTCTGAAATAAGCTCAAGTGCCTTATCACTCAAATAATTCTGCCTCCTCTGCTCCTTTTTTCCTAAAAGAGTACTGTTAGTTTTTGAAAAAGCCTGCTTAAAATGGTCCCATTCTTCCTCAACTTTAGTGGTAAGCATACCATGACTGTCATAATGACTAAGTAATCTATCATGGTAAGCTTTGGCTATAACTGGGTCTTTCAGAGCTTCAGTATTAAAAGTAAAATTTTTAACCCTAGCACAACACTTTTTAAGTTTAAGTTGCAAGACACTTTTAACAAGGTAATGGTCAGATCCAATTTCAGCTCTCCTATATGACCTGGTATTCCTAACAGAACTAGCCCATTTGCTGTTAATTAATATATAATTAATCATATTCTTATGTAGCCCATCAGGTGAAACCCATATATACTTGTGTATGTCGCGGTGTTTGTAATAAGTGTTAGTTATTCTGAAACCATTAAGTTTACTTACCTGTAGGAGATGTTGCTCATTGCAATTGCAGCTACCAATACCAAAAGGGCCTATCACTCCTCCCAATAGTCAGAGTCAGTTCCAACTTTGGCATTGAAGTCACCTAGAACAAGGGTAATATCTCCTTCCTTGACAGAATTCAAAATATCCTGAAGTTGTCCATAAAAACCTATCCTTCTCATCCTCATCGGCATCCTCAGTGTGGGCATAACAGCAGATAACATTCAAGTCTTTAACGCTTGTAAGAAATTTTGCTGTCAGGAACCTTTTATTAATGCACTTGTATCCTAGAAGAGCATAACTAGCATGTCTGCTGAGAAGCAGACCCAAGCCTTGGTGATGCTTTTCATCCTCCCTCCCTGTAAAGAGAAATTTAAAGTTATTTTTAAGTATCTCACCTTTACCTGTCCATCTGGTATCTTGCAAGCTGAGAATATCTAAATTATAATGGTGGAATTCTTGTGTGAGGACATCAAGACAAAAAGCTCTGTGCTGAGTGCTCACATTTCAACTACCTATGGAGAGAAAATGGGTAGTGGGATGTTTAAAGAAGCTATTTTTATTGAGAGAGAGAATGCCAACAATATCAAACAGCCCCCTAATCGCAGTCATGGGGATCAATAGAAGCAAAGATTTCAGATGCATGCAATGACCTCTGCTCAGGATTATCCACCAGCTGATAAACATATCCTGTGAATCTATTCACTTGGGGCTGTCAACCCACAAACAAACAGAAAACAAAGCGGAAGATTTTCCCTCCACAGAAGCACACCAGTGCAGCAAATTCAGGATCCATAATCAAGCTCAGAGCCATATATCTGTCCAGTCCAGTGGATTTATCTTGTCAGCACTTGGACCCTGTGTGGTTGACCACTCAGCAAGGTAGAAAAAAAGAAAAGTAGCCATAGTTGTCCAGATCAGTAGGCCAGACTAATCTGGCAGCCCTCCCATTCCATTCACTTCCACAAGAGAGTATCTCTTTTGAAAGGTACTAACGGTTTGCACCACGAGAAGGCGGGGTCAGACATTAGATGGTAGGCTTGGCCGGTTCTATGCATTATTACAGGAGATTGGTGCATAGCTCTCCTTCCAGTGACTGCCTATTTACCATCCTGCTCAAGAGAAAAAATGAAAAAGTCAAAATATTTCATAAAACAAATAAAGCTTGTTTCCAAACAAATAAGACTCACTAAATAAACATCTATACCAAATCTTCTGAGCAAACAAAGCTCACTCCATACAACATCTCCAAAACTAACAAACTTTTCAACTAGCATTGTCTCAACTACCTTCATTTTCAAATTATAACTCCAAACTGACAACTAGCATCTCAACTACTAACTCCTACTCAACTAAACTCTTGTGACCTAATATCACTTACTATACATGTGGCATGCAACTGACACGTGTGTTGCACCCTGGGAAAGAACATTTGCATTAACTTACAATTGCACACTCGTGCTAGCTATGATGCAAGTGCTATCGTGCTACCTATGATGCTAATTGATGGAAGGACATGCCCCCCTACATGTCCTTCCATGAATTAGCCACTGTCACTCTAAAATCAGTTGCACATGTGCATAGCAGTCTTGGGTGAGGAAAAATGATGTCCAACGTAAGAATCCCCAAAATGATAAATATAATGTAAATAAAGTAAAACTGGCTAGGAGAAGTAAAAGAGAATGGGTGGACCATCACAACTCCCCCTCCCAAAGGGAGTCAAAATTTGACCTAACATTTTGATGAGCAATTTTTAATAAAACGACACTTCCTACATCATTTACAAATCGCTGAACATAAATAAAGTAACGAGTATGTATATGCAAATTTAATAAATTACATATTTATCTTATCTTGCATCTACACCATTATCCATCATTAATCTTGCATCTACACAATCATCCATCACAACCAAAGGCCTCTTTCCTTTGCCTCATTCCATTCCTCCTAAAATGTGTAAAATCTGCCTATTGTAAATGCATACCAATGGCTGTGGCAGTTAATGCATACTAGCATTAACAGTCTAACTAGTATCACATTCTGTTATGATTCCAAAAGTTGCATACTCCTAACTGTACACAAAGCTTGTTAATTTACTCCTTCCTGTTTACTTTCTAAAAAGGTTTAAGAAAGAAAATTCAAATATATCAAATTCTGCTTTTTCACAGAATATAACTACTGGTGCATAAAGCAGGATACATAACTTCTGCTTATGTATAACTTCCGCTTATCCCCCTAACAACAAATACATGAAATTTAATCTTCTTTCGTGACTGCCATACATAAAAAATGGTATTGGACCTCCGTTAAATCCCCCTAACCATAATCAAATACATGAAGCTAATAATTTCATTTTACAAACAAGCGGGACAAACAATCACTACTAAAACTTCACCTAAACATAATAAATTGTGATCTAGCAGAAATAAAAATAACATTAATTACCTCCCCTCATCGAGCTTTACATCCCTCTCCCAAATGAGTTTTACTAGTGACAGGTTCAGCCAAACTACGTTTTGTGTTGGAGAGAGCTCAAAAAGAGTACAAAACTTCAAGACATCATTGTCAGCTCATATATATGCAAACAAATGCTGCCAATATCATACTGATAACTGTGCATCATCCAATGCACCAATATCACTCATGACACTGAACAGATTTAGACACATATACATTGTATCTAAGAGTAAAGAAAAGCTGTATCAATAATTTATCATATGCGATAAATTACAGATTGGAACACCGTTAAATCCTCCTAACAACATTAAACACGCAAATCTAAGAAATTCCAAATTTTACAAACAATTGGGAGTGTAATAATATGCTAATTCATCACCTAAACATAATAATCGCGAGCTAGCTGAAATAAAAAAATGCATTAGTTACCTCCCTTTTAGAACTTTACGTATCCCTCCCAAAGGAGTTATGTTGGTGACTATCTCGGTCACCAGACTAGGCAGTTGGGGACAGCTCCAAATGGGTACCAAAAAAAAAAATTCAAGACTTCATGGTCTGCTCATATATATATACAAATAAATGCTATCAATGTCATCATTAATTATTATGCATCATTGATGCATAAATATCACTGATGACACCGAACAGATATAAACACATATACATACACTGTATCTAAGAATAAAGAAAAAGTTGTATCAATAATTTATATTATATGATGATAACATTTCATTCAATACAATCCATTCACTTTTATACATGAAAATACATTTTGCATAAAAATATTCACTTCAAAATACAAATATTTCTCAAAAATATAAAATATTTAATCACTATGTACTAAATTCTCTTTCATTCTCATCATTCATATCCATAGTTATTTTACAATATCTAAATTTCCCAATGTAAGCTTAAAACATTTTCAGCTTTCAGTCAGCTGAAATGAAAAAATCTACAAAATACACTTTAAATCATGTTAATAAAATATAACTAGAACTTCAGATGAACAAAAATACAAAAAAAAAAATTCACATCACATTATAAACTCAAACTACACAACTTGATACTAACTCAAAAATTTCAAAAAGAAATTAAACATTTCAAAAACTCTAAGTATATAAATCACAATAATTCAACCTCAAGCTTCTCCTCTTCATCTATTCCAGAGAAAAGAAATAAAACATTATAAATCATTAGCGCCACAGTGGAATAATAATAATATACTTAAATTTTCATTGTTGTCACTACATTGCGATAAATCATCATCCAGTCATTTTCCAGTGACATCCTTCTCTTGTCGATCGATATGCTAGGTGTAAGCACTCTTGATCTCATTCGTGACATCATCAATTCTATGTTGACTACTTCGTTGCTGGTTATCGCTCTGCAGGCTGTGGTCATTTCGTTGACATCTCATTACGCTCTTGATGTCGATGGAACAGCTGAATCTGGCTTTATTATATTTTTTCCTGTTATATGTAATAGATTCTGTAAATGGTAGCTAGGTAGTCACTGGAAGGAGAGCTATGCACCAATCCCCTGTGATGATGCATAGAACCGGCCAGGCCTAGCACCTAATGTCCGACCCCGCCTTCTCGTGGTGCGGACCGTTAGTAACTTTCAAAAGAGATACTCTCTTGTGGAAGTGAATGGAACGGGAGGGCTGCCAGATTAGTGTGGCCTACTGATCTGGACAACTATGGCTACTTTTCTTTTTTTTCTACCCTGCTGAGGAGTGGTCAACCACACAGGGTCCTGGTGCTGACCATATAAACCTACTTTACTGGACAGATATATGGCTCTGAGCTTGATTATGGATCCTGAATTTGCTGCACTGGTGGGCTTCTGTGGAGGGAAAATCTTCCACTGTGTTTTCTGTTTGTTTGTGGGTTGACAGCCCCAAGTGAATAGATTCGCAGGATATGTTTATCAGCTGGTGTATAATACTGAGCAGAAGTCATCGCAGGCACCTGAAATCTTTGCTTCTATTCGCATCGTCAAATTCTACATTGGAGGAAGTCTTCCAGTGTAGATGGCTTCAGCCTTTAGTGGTGGGGGAACGGGTCTTTGCCCCATGTCTGCGATTAGGGGGCTGTTTGATATTGTCAGCATTCCCTCTCTCAATAAATATAGTTTCTTTAAACATCCCACTAACCATTTTCTCTCCATAGGTAGTTGGAATGTGAGGACTCTGCACAGAGCTTTTTCTCTTCATGTCCTCACACAAGAATTTCACCGTTATAATTTAGATATTCTCGGCTTGCAAGAGACCAGATGGACAGATAAAGGTCAGATTCTTAAAAATAATCTTAAATTTCTCTTTTCAGGGAGGGACGACAATAAGCATCACCAAGGCGTGGGTCTGCTTCTCAGCAGACACGCTAGCGATGCTCTTCTAGGATATGAGTGCATTAATGAAAGGTTTCTTACAGCAAAATTTCAGACAAGCATTAAAGACTTGAATGTTATCTGCTGTTATGCCCCCACTGAGGATGCCGATGAGGATGAGAAGGTTAGGTTTTATGAACAACTTCAGGATATTTTGAATTCTGTCAAGAAAGGAGATATTACCCTTGTTCTTGGTGACTTCAATGCCAAAGTTGGTACTGACTCTGACCTTTGGGGAGGAGTAATAGGCCCTTTTGATATTGGTAGCTGCAATGGCAATGGGCAACGTCTCCTACAGGTAAGTAAACTCAATGGATTCAGAATAACTAACACTTATTACAAACACCGCGACATACATAAGTACACATGGGTTTCACCTGATGGGCTGCATAAGAATATGATTGATTGCATATTAATTAACAGCAAATGGGCTAGTTCTGTTAGGAATACCAGGGCATACAGGGGAGCTGAAATTGGATCTGACCATTACCTTGTTAAAAGTGTGTTGCAACTTAAACTTAAAAAGTGTTGTGCTAGGGTTAAAAAATTTACTTTTAATACTGAAGCTCTGAAAGCTCCAATTATAGCCAAAGCTTACCATGATAGGTTACTTAGTCATTATGACAGTCATGGTTTGCTTACTACTGAAGTTGAGGAAGAATGGGATCATTTTAAACAGGCTTTTTTGTACACTAACAGTACTCTTTTAGGAAAAAAGGAGCAGAAGAGGCAAAATTATCTGAGTGATAAGGCACTTGAGTTTATTTCGGAAAGAAAGAACTGCAGGAATGCCCTTAATCAATACCCTACTAGTCCTAATAGAAAGCATTACAAAAACCTTAATAAACTTGTCAAGGATCAGTTAGCTACTGATAAGAATCTTTGGCTTGATGGTTTGGCTGACAAAGCCGAGGAAGCAGTTAGACAGCACAACAGCAGAGAGCTGTACCGGATAGTTAATGTTTTGTGTGGTAGAAAACGGACAGGCATACAAGGATTGAAGGATATACAAGGTAAGGTTATAGAAGGGGAGGATTCTGTCATGGCTAGGTGGGCTGAGCATTTCAGTGATGTTCCAAACAATGTAGTTAGTTCTACTCCCATTGTTTGCAATGATGATAGATGCATTGGTGGCTTTAATGTTGGCCCTATAACACAATCTGAAGTTCTTTTGGCTGTTTCTAAACTTAAACTTCATAATCCCCAGGGGTAGATGAAATTACTACGGAAATGCTTAGAGCTGGGAATGTTTCGGTTACCACTTGGATGACTGAAATTCTGAATATCTTTTATGATAAAGGCATGGTTCCTAAGGATTTTACCAGAGCTATTGTTATCCCTATTTTCAAAAAAGGTGATCGCAGTTCTTGTGATAACTATAGGGGTATCAGCCTACTCTCTGTTCCAGGTAAAGTTCTTTCCATGATTGTGCTTAATAGAATTAAGAATCTGGTTGACAGTCAATTGCGTGATGAGCAATGTGGATTCAGAAGTAGTAGGGGATGTGTGGATCAGATATTTTCACTTAGGCAGATTCTTGAGAAATGTTTAGAGTTTCAGAAACCTTTGGCTCCTAGCTTCGTTGATTTCAAAAAGGCTTTTAACTCTGTTGATCGTCATAATTTGTGGTTGATTGTGATATCATATGGTATACCAGACAAGTTAGTTAATATTATGAAAGCTCTCTATAATAACACTGAGTCGTGTGTGAGAGTTGGTAAGACTTGTAGCAATTGGTTTAGCATTACTTCTGGTGTTCGACAAGGGTGCATTTTGTCTCCTTTTCTCTTTAGCTTGGTTATTGATTATGTTAGCGAAATTCACTTCAAGGGAAAGATTTTGGCCTTAAATGGGCTGGAGAAAATTTCTGATTTAGATTATGCTGATGATTTAGCCCTTTTGGCAAATGATGTTGATGAGATGAACTCTTTCATTCTAGCTGTTGATGAGACTGGTAGTAGAGTAGGTTTGGTTATAAACAGAGAGAAAACTAAAGTGATGAAAATTGGTCAGGCAGACTGTGATTCAGTTAATCTGAATGGTTGCAGTCTTGAGCAGGTGACACAGTTTAATTACCTTGGGAGCTATGTAACAGATAATGGTGATGTGCAGCATGAGATTAACAGACGAATAGGGATTGCTGCCGGGACTTTTAAGAACCTATGGAGAGTGTGGAGAAATAGGCGTATACACCTAAAGACTAAAATTAGACTGTATAATAGTTTGGTTCTTTCTAGGGTTAGTTATGGTAGTGAAACTTGGACACTTTGTAAACAAGATAACAGGAAACTAGATGCTTTTGATTCCAGATGCTTACGCAGTATCTTGGGCATTAGGTGGTTCAACTTTGTAACTAATGATAAGATTAGGCAAAGGAGTTTGCAACCTCCTTTAAGCAGCATATTTTGCAGAGAGAGACTCCGTTGGTTTGGCCATGTTGCCCGTATGAATAATTATATATTATCGAATAGGGTTATGAACAGTGTGCCTAAAGGCCTCAGAAAGATGGGGAGACCTAGGATGCGGTGGGCAGACAATGTCAAACAGGACCTTGTTAGAATTGGTGGCCAGATGCTGTAGATGTAGCTCAGGATAGACTTGCTTGGAGAACTAAATTGCACGGTCTGGTTGGACCTCCGTAGCCCATGGCTGCTTGAAGAAGAAGAAGAAGAAGAAGAAGAAGAAGAAGAAGAAGAAGAAGAAGAAGAAGATGATGATGATGATGTGTAATAGGTTATAATCCAATGGTCTGTAAATGGTAGCTAGGTAGTCACTGGAAGGAGAGCTATGCACCAATCCCCTGTGATGATGCATAGAACCGGCCAGGCCTAGCACCTAATGTCTTTCCCCGCCTTCTTGTGGTGCAGACCATTAGTACCTTTCAAAAGAGACCCTCTCTTGTGGAAGTGAACGGAAGGGGAGGGCTGCCAGTTTAGTGTGGCCTACTGATCTGGGCAACTATGGCTACTTTTCCTTTTTTTTTTCTACCCTGCTGAGGAGTGCTCAACCACACAGGGTCCTGGTGCTGACCATATAAACCCACTGGACTAGACAGATATATGGCTCTGAGCTTGATTATGGATCCTGATTTTGCTGCACTGGTGGCTTCTGTGGAGGGATAATCTTCCGCTGTGTTTTCTGTTTGTTTGTGGGTTAACAGCCCCAAGTGAATGGATTCACAGGATATGTTTATCAGCTGGTGGATAATCCTGAGCAGAGGTCATTGCAGGCACCTGAACTCTTTGCTTCTATTGGCATCGTCAAATTCTACATTGGAGGAAGTCTTCCAGTGTAGATGGCTTCAGCCTTTAGTGGTGGGGGAACGGGTCTTTGCCCCATGTCTGTGATTAGGGGACTGTTTGATATTGTTGGCATTACCTCTCTCAATAAACATAGTTTCTTTAAACATCCTATTAACCATTTTCTCTCCATAGGTAGTTGGAATGTGAGGACTCTGCACAGAACTTTTTCTCTTGATGTCCTCACACAAGAATTCCACCATTATAATTTAGATATTCTCGGCTTGCAAGAGACCAGATGGACAGATAAAGGTCAGATTCTTAAAAATAATCTAAAATTTCTCTTTTCAGGGAGGGATGACAATAAGCATCACCAAGGCGTGGGTCTGCTTCTCAGCAGACACGCTAGTGATGCTCTTCTAGGATATGAGTGCATTAATGAAAGGTTTCTTACAGCAAAATTTCAGACAAGCATTAAAGACTTGAATGTTATTTGCTGTTATGCTCCCACTGAGGATGCCGATGAGGATGAGAAGGATAGGTTTTATGAACAACTTCAGGATATTTTGAATTCTGTCAAGAAAAGAGATATTACCCTTGTTCTTGGTGACTTCAATGCCAAAGTTGGAACTGGCTCTGACTATTGGGAGGAGTGATAGGCCCTTTTGGTATTGGTAGCTGCAATGGCAATAGGCAACATCTCCTACAGGTAAGTAAACTCAACGGATTCAGAATAACTAACACTTATTACAAACACCGCAACATACATAAGTACACATGGGTTTCACCTGATGGGCTGCATAAGAATATGATTGATTATATATTAATTAACAGCAAATGGGTTAGTTCTGTTAGGAATACCAGGTCATATAGGGGAGCTGAAATTGGATCTGACCATTATCTTGTTAAAAGTGTCTTGCAACTTAAACTTAAAAACTGTTGTGCTAGGGTTAAAAAATTTGCTTTTAATACTGACTGAAGCTCTGAAAGACCCAGTTATAGCCAAAGCTTACCATGATAGGTTACTTAGTCATTATGACAGTCATGGTATGCTTACTACTGAAGTTGAGGAAGAATGGGATCAAGAACTGCAGGAATGTCCTTAATCAATACCCTACTGGTCCTAATAGAAAGCATTACAGAGAACTTAATAAACGTGTAAAAGATCAGTTAGGTGCGGATAAGAATATTTGGCTTGATGGTTTGGCTGACAAAGCTGAGGAAGCAGTTAGACAGCACAACAGCAGAGAGCTGTACCAGATAGTTAATGTTTTATGTGGTAGAAAGCGAACAGGTATACAGGGATTGAAGGATTAACAAGGTAACGTTATCGAAGGAGAGGATTCTGTCACCTCTAGGTGGGCTGATCATTTCAGTGATATTCTAAACAGTGCAGTTAGTTCTATTCCCATTGTTTGCAATGATGATAGATGCATTGGTGGCTTTAATGTTGGCCCTATAACACAATCTGAAGTTATTTTGGCTGTTTCTAAACTTAAACTTCATAAATCCCCAGGTCTGTTAATCTCATGCTGTTGCGAATGGCAATAGGCAACTCATGCTGCTGAAAATCTCATGCTGCTGCTTTTGAAGGGGTAGATGAAATTACTACGGAAATGCTTAGAGCTGGAAATGTTTTGGTTACCACTTGGATGACTGAAATTCTGAATATCGTTTATGATCCCTATTCGTCTGCATGATGTGCAGCATGAGATTAACAGACGAATATGAATCCCTATTCGTCTGTTAATCTCATGCTGCACATCACCATTATCTGTTACATAGCTCCCAAGGTAATTAAACTGTGTCACCTGCTCAAGACTGCAACCATTCAGATTAACTGAATCACAGTCTGCCTGACCAATTTTGAAGGGGTAGATGAAATTACTACGGAAATGCTTAGAGCTTTGAATGTTTTGGTTACCACTTGGATGACTGAAATTCTGAATATCGTTTATGATAAAGGAATGGTTCCTAAGGATTTTAGCAGAGCTATTGTTATTCCTATTTTCAAAAAAGGTGATCGCAGTTTTTGTGATAACTATAGGGGTATCAGCCTACTCTCTGTTCCAGGTAAAGTTCTTTCCATGATTGTGCTTAATAGAATTAAGAATCTGGTTGACAGTCAATTGTGTGATGAGCAGAAGAAGTGGTAGGGGATGTGTGGATCAGATATTTTCACTTAGGCAGATTCTTGAGAAATGTTTAGAGTTTCAGAAACCTTTGGCTGCTAGCTTCGTTGATTTCAAAAAGGCTTTTAACTCTGTTGATCGTCATAATTGTGGTTGATTGTTAGATCATATGGTATACCTGACAAGTTAGTTAACATAATCAAAGCTCTGTATAATAATACTGAGTCGTGTGTGAGAGTTGGTAAGGCTTGTAGCAATTGGTTTAGCATTACTTCTGGTGTTCGAATGAGGGTGCATTTTGTCACCTTTTCTCTTTAGCTTGGTTATTGATTATGTTATGCGAAATTCACTTCAAGGGAAAGATTTTGGCTTTAAATGGACTAGAGATACGAAAATTTCTGATTTAGATTATGCTGATGATTTAGCCCTTTTGGCAAATGATGTTGATGAGATGAACCTTTCATTCGAGCTGTTGATGAAACTGGTAGTAGAGTAGGTTTGGTTATAAACAGAGAGAAAACTAAAGTGATGAAAATTGGTCAGGCAGGCTGTGATTCAGTTACTCTGAATGATTGCAGTCTTGAGCAGGTGTCACAGTTTAATTATCTTGGGAGCTATGTAAGAGATAATGGTGATGTGCGGCATGAGATTAACAGATGAATAGGGATTGCTGCCGGGACTTTTAAGAATCTATGGAGAGTGTGGAGAAATAGGCGTATACACCTAAAGACTAAAATTAGACTGTATAATAGTTTGGTTCTTTCTAGGGTTAGTTATGGTAGGGAAACTTGGACACTTTGTAAACAAGATAACAGGAAACTAGATGCTTTTGATTCCAAATGCTTACGCAGTATCTTGGGCATTAGGTGGTTCAACTTTGTAACTAATGATGAGGTTAGGCAAAGGAGTCGGCAACCTCCTTTAAGCAGCATATTGTGCAGAGAGAGAGACTGTTGGTTTGGCAATGTTGCCCGTATCAATAATTATAGATTGGCGAATAGGGTTATGAACAGTGTGCCTAAAGGCCTCAGAAAGAAGGGGAGACCTAGGATGCGGTGGGCAGACGATATCAAACAGGACCTTGTTAAAATTGGTGTGCAGTGGCCAGATGCAGTAGATGTAGCTCAGGATAGACTTGCTTGGAGAACTGGATTGCATGGTATGGTTGGACCTACGTAGCCCATGGCTGCTTGAGGAGGAGGATGATCCAATCTTTTCTTCTCTTGTCTGCTTGGTAGTGGTTCATCATCAGAGACATCATTTTCCTGGTTTTGTTGTGGAGCATCTAGTTCATTTGAGACTTCTGATCTGGAAAATTCTATGGAACTTTTATACTGTTTAACCTGTTGAGTGCGACGTGTCTCATATGAGGCTTGAACTCATATGAGGCCTTTTAACGTTTACAAGAAACACCATGGACATTTAAATTTTGAAAAGAAGAATCCTGAGACTTTTAGGAAGTTAAATGGATATTTATTATATATTTATTCAACCACATAGATGCATATATTCATTAATATTGCTCATACATCAAATTTGCATTAAAAAAAAAACTCAGGCCTGTGGTACTGCAATAGCGAAAAAACCTAGTTCTCAACAGGTTAATGTTTACGATATTAAAGTATCCTATTGAGGCATTAGTGACTATATTGGCTAGTTCATGTAACAAATGTGAAAGTTTTTTCTTTACAATATGTTGTCCAGCATATAATGGCGCTGATTTCTTTATGAATCCTCTTTCTTTATCACTTTTATGATGTGTTTTAATCAAGACCTTATCATCTAATTTAAATTTCATATGTCGTCTTTTGTTATAATCTTCTCGTTGCTTTTGTTGTGCTCGTAGGGAATTATCTTGTGCCTTTGAAATGGTTTGAATAGGCTGTTCTGTTCTAAATTCAGTGGGTTGTGGAGATGAATGTTGACCAATGAGTCTGTTCCAGGGTAATGTCAGCTCTCTTCCTATAAAGATTCTTGATGATGTGGATTTAGTGATTTCGTGTAATGAAGTGTGTAGAGCAAAGGAAAACTGTTGCAAGTATTTATCCCATGTACTTATGTCTATTTTCAACATATGCAGCTATCATTCTACCAATATTTCGATTAATTCTTTCAGTTAAATTTGATTGTGGATGATATGGAGTTGTATATATGTTTTATTTGAAACATTTCACATACTTCAGCAAGCACATTTGAAATGAATTGGGGCCCATTGTCTGAAACTATATTCAGATACTGTATAAGCCTAATTGCACTGATGCAAATTTGCTGATGTGATTCATAAATGTAATGCATTTTACCATTCTCATCATTACCATAACAAATATATGAATTTATTACTTCTCTATACATAATAAAAGAAATACAAACTTTGAAATAATTTTGTATGGACAACCTACGAAAATTGCAGTATTTTTTTAAGTTATATTCAATCAGTATAATATGAAAGATATGTCTTGTGATACATTTCACTCACATCAAGTTTATAACCAATGTATCTTTTTAATATGTTTAATGTTATTTCTCTTAACTTCAGGTTTTTAAGAGCATGAACAACATTAAACTAGTACCCATCTATGCACTACATGAAATACGTGTAATCAGATGCATTTCAAAGTGTGAGAGAGGCATAAGAAATTTCAAAATATTTGAAATTGGAAAGCTATGTAAATAAGCATTAAAATATTTGAAAATGAATTAGAAGCAGTGGTTTGATTATAATATATTAACATCTTGGTCTCTACAAGTATAATATTTTATTTTACTATTTTTAACATTAAAAAGGTATGAAACAAATCTATGGGAATAGCTCTTGGTACCTAACCTTTTGTTAAATGTTTAATTATCACATAATCACTATATCTACTTGAACATTACATTCAGGGGCAATATCTGTTCACATACTTAACTTTCAATCTTTTACCTTACAGGACCATAAGGATAAAAATAGCTAATAAGATAAAAAAAAATTTACTATTCAGTCACCTATCAATCAACTCTGCAAACCAGTGAAATATCAGCCTGGAAAAATTTTGGACTGGCATCTCATCAAGAAAATTTATGTTTACCTTCAGCATTGGACTTTACTGGCTACAATGATATTGTATCAGCATAAAAGGATAACTTCAACATCTGATAATCAATGTTGAAAATCACATAATTGACAACAAATGACTCTTGATTGAGTGCATCAGCAGCTTCAGAGTAAAACAAGATTCATTTGTGCTGAAACTGGTAATGATTTCTCTTAATTATATCACATTATCTATGTATTATTAATGTATGTAACAGTGGTAACTTTACTAGTTAAAATATTGCCTGTAATATCAGTGATTAGTTCAACTTCCTTATGTATTTTAAGGTAAAAGATTGAAAGTTAAACATATAAATAGATATTTCCCACTGAATGTAATGTTTACTAGATGCAGTGATTATGTGATAATTAAATCTTCAGATATTTTCACTGTGAATGATCAGTTTAACAATTTGTTTATTCTAATCAGACTTGACATAACTCTTGAAAATGAAATATGTCATGAATGAGCTTTAGAACAAAGGTTTTCATATACCAGAAATGTGTGCCAGTTATAAAATTTATATCAAAACTTAGTCATAATATAACTCACCAGACTCATTATCTGTACTTCCCAGTTGAATTCCCACCTTGGCCAGCATTGATATTTATCTCCTCTAAACTCCTCTCTGCCCTTTTTCAGAAAGGGGACACCAGTGGGTATGGAAAAAGCCACTATCCATCAGATGGACGTAAAGTTATGGTCCCACGTGTGGGGAGAGCCATACCCTGTACACTTTAAACAACATGCTGATGGCCTTGGTAGGAGGCTTCCGTCTATCTCCTAACAGCTGTTCTCTGGGTCTCCTTTCCCAACCTTTTTAAAGCCCTTGGGCTCCTTGTGACCTGGTCATTATGCATTTGGCCATTGAATACAAAAACATTCACTCATAGGTAAAACAACTCTGTGACCTGGCTTTTTAGCCCATTGTGTGAAAATAGTGCCACTCAACAATAAAATAACCCAAACTGGGGGAGGGTGGGCAGAAATTCTAAAGGAAGTATGTAGATGTGAAATTTTTTATTATTATGAATTGAAATCATTAATTACAAGGTAGTTATTTGTCTGATGATAAACATTGAGGTTGGAGATGGGAAGATGTGAGGCTTTCTCAAAAATCTGAGAGGAGTGGGGGGGGGGGGGGGCATGTTCTGTAAAGTTTGGGAATCCCTGCCATAGAGCAGTTAGTTGCACGATGTCACATAGTTTTCCACATATGATATATATATCTTGTATCCCCAACAAATATTGCAGGAGAGTGTCCAATTTTTAATTTTTTTTCATATATATTAATTAGTTAGGTACAGCTATAATGGTATAATGAACACAGGTCTAATATTTTTTCACTCCCCCCCCAAATTATGAATTATCAATTGTTTCAAATTTTCCGATAATTTTGTATTAAATTTACTTATTAGATCGTAAAATTAAAGGAAAATTCGAATTAAAGAGTTTCTAATTGACTATTTTTACTTTAGTTTGTAAGCTGGCACAAATCACATAGGAGCCAAATCATTACTTCTCAAAATGTGATGTGCCACATTTTAAATAATCAATAGTAGACTGCATTTATCTTCCATGCTAAAAGCAAAATATAATTATTAAATTTTTTAATTTATTATAATTTAATATATTAACCATCCCCACCATTACCAAAAATCCTGTAGTCTTATACTAAATCTAAAACTTCCCTATCTGCTTTGAAATTCAAAATTTCTGCATAATTTTGTTTCATCATCATCATCCTCAAGCAGCCATGGGCTACGGAGGTCCAACCAGACCATGCAATTTAGTTCTCCAAGCAAGTCTATCCTGAGCTACATCTACTGCATCTGCCAACTGCACACCAATTCTAACAAGGTCCTTTTTGACATTGTCTGCCCACCGCATCCTAGGTCTCCCCTTCTTTCTGAGGCCTTTAGGCACATTGTTCATAACCCTATTCGCCAATCTATAATTATTCATACGGGCAACATGGCCAAACCAACAGAGTCTCTGCACAATATGCTGCTTAAAGGAGGTTGCCGACTCCTTTGCCTAACCTAATGCCCAAGATACTGCGTAAGCATCTGGAATCAAAAGCATCTAGTTTCCTGTTATCTTGTTTGCAAAGTGTCCAAGATTCCCTACCATAACTAACCCTAGAAAGAACCAAACTATTATACAGTCTAACTTTAGTCTTTAAATGTATATGCCTATTTCTCCACACTCCCCATAGATTCTTGAAAGTCAAGGCAGCAATCCTTATTCATCTGTTAATCTCATGTCGCACATCACCAGTATCTGTTACATAGCTCCCAAGATAATTAAACTGTGACACCTGCTCAAGACTGCAACCATTCAGATTAACTGAATCACAGCCTGTCTGACCAATTTTCAACACTTTAGTTTTCTCTCTGTTTATAACCAAACCTACTCTGCTACCAGTTTCATCAACAGCTCGAATGAAAGAGTTCATCTCATCAACATCATTTGCCAAAAGGGCTAAATCATCAGCATAATCTAAATCAGAAATTTTCATGTCTCCAGTCCATTTAAGGCCAAAATCTTTCCCTTGAAGTGAATTTCGCATAACATAATCAATAACCAAGCTAAAGAGAAAACGAGACAAATTGCACCCTTGTCGAACACCAGAAGTAATGCTAAACCAATTGCTACAAGCCTTACCAAATCTCACACACGACTCAGTGTTATTATAGAGAGCTTTCATTATGTTAACTAAGTTGTCAGGTATACCACATGATCTCACAATCAATCACAAATTATGACGATCAACAGAGTTAAAAGCCTTTTTGAAATCAACGAAGCTAGCAACCAAAGGTTTCTGAAACTCTAAACATTTTTCAAGAATCTGCCTAAGTGAAAATATCTGATCCACACATCCCCTACCACTTCTGAATCCACATTGCTCATCACGCAATTGACTGTCAACCAGATTTTTAATTCTATTAAGCACAATCATGGAAAAAACTTTACCTGGAACAGAGAGTAAGCTGATACCTCTATAGTTTTCACAAAAACTGCGATCACCTTTTTTGAAAATAGGGATAACAATAGCGCTGGTAAAATCCTTAGGAACCATGCCTTTATCATAAAAGATATTCAGAATTTCAGTCATCCAAGTGGTAACCGAAACATTCCCAGCTCTAAGCATTTCCGTAGTAATTTCATCTACCCCTGGGGATTTATGAAGTTTAAGTTTAGGAACAGCCAAAAGAACTTCAGATTGTGTTATAGAGCCAACATTAAAACCAGTAATGCATTTATCATCATTACAAGCAATGGATGTAGATCTAACCACATTGTTTAGAACATCACTGAATGCTCGGCCCACCTAGCCATGACAGAATCCTCACCTTCTATAACCTTACCTTGTTTATCCTTCAATCCCTGTATACCTGCTCGTTTTCTACCACACAAAACATTAACTATCTGGTACAGCTCCCTGCTGTTGTGCTGTCTAACTGCTTCCTCAGCTTTGTCAGCCAAGCCATCAAGCCAAAGATTCTTATCAGCAGCTAAATGATCTTTTACACGTTTATTAAGTTCTCTGTAATGCTTTCTATTAGGACCAGTAGGGTATTGATTAAGGACATTCCAGCAGTTCTTTCTTTCTGAAATAAGCTCAAGTGCCTTATCACTCAGATAATTCTGCCTCCTCTGCACCTTTTTTCCTAAAAGAGTACTGTTAGTGTCCAAAAAAGCCTGTTTAAAATGATCCCATTCTTACTCAACTTCAGCAGTAAGCATACCATGACTGTCATAATGACTAAGTAATCTATCATGGTAAGCTTTGGCTATAACTGGGTCTTTCAGAGCTTCAGTATTAAAAGTAAATTTTTTAACCCTAGCACAACACTTTTTAAGTTTAAGTTGCAAGACACTTTTAACAAGGTTGGTCAGATCCAATTTCAGCTCTCCTATATGACCTGGTATTCCTAACAGAACTAGCCCATTTGCTGTTAATTAATATATAATCAATCATATTCTTATGCAGTCCATCGGGTGAAACCCAGGTGTACTTATGTTTGTCGCGGTGTTTGTAATAAGTGTTAGTTATTCTGAATCCATTGAGTTTACTTACCTGTAGGAGACGTTGCCCATTGCCAGCTACCAATACCTAAAGGGCCTATTTATTACTCCTCCCCAAAGGTCAGAGTCAGTACCAACTTTGGCATTGAAGTCACCTGGAACAAGGGTAATATCTCCTTTCTTGACAGAATTAAAAATATCCTGAAGTTGTCCATAGAACCTATCCTTCTCATCCTCATTGGCATCCTCAGTGGGGGCATAATAGCAGACAACATTCAAGTCTTTAACGCTTGTCTGAAATTTTGCTGTAAGAAACCTTTCATTAATGCACTCGTTTCTTAGAAGAGCATCACTAGCGTGTCTGCTGAGAAGCAGACCCACGCCTTGGTGATGCTTATTGTCGTCCCTCCCTGAAAAGAGAAATTTTAGATTATTTTTAAGAATCTGACCTTTATCTGTCCATCTGGTCTCTTGCAAGCCGAGAATATCTAAATTATAATGGTGGAATTCTTGTGTGAGGACATCAAAAGAAAAAGCTCTGTGCAGAGTCCTCACATTCCAACTACCCATGGAGAGAAAATGGTTAGTGGGATGTTTAAAGAAAGTATGTTTATTGAGAGAGGGAATGCTGACAATATCAAACAGCCCCCTAATCGCAGACATGGGGCAAAGACCCGTTCCCCCACCACTAAAGGCTGAAGCCATCTACACTGGAAGACTTCCTCCAATGTAGAATTTGACGATGCGAATAGAAGCAAAGATTTCAGGTGCCTGCGATGACTTCTGCTCAGTATTATACACCAGCTGATAAACATATCCTGCGAATCTATTCACTTGGGGCTGTCAACCCACAAACAAACAGAAAACACAGCGGAAGATTATCCCTCCACAGAAGCCCACCAGTGCAGCAAAATCAGGATCCATAATCAAGTTCAGAGACATATATCTGTCCAGTCCAGTGGGTTTATCTGGTCAGCACTTGGACCATGTGTAGTTGACCACTCCTCAGCAGGGTAGAAAAAAAAAGAAAAGTAGCCATAGTTGTCCAGATCAGTAGGCCACACTAATCTGGCAGCCCTCCCCTTCCGTTCACTTCCACAAGAGAGTATCTCTTTTGAAAGGTACTAACGGTCTGCACCATGGGAAGGCGGGGTCGGACTTTATTTGGTAGGCCTGGCCAGTTTTATGCATCATCACAAGGGATTGGTGCATAGCTCTCCTTCCAGTGACTACCTATCTACCATTTACAGACCACCTGCCATTACCTACCACAACAGTAAAAATAGATGGAAAAAAAAAAGCTATAAAATCGTATTTCATATACAATATCATTTTAACCTTTCCTGCTTGGTGGAATATTTTAGTAATTGAATCCCCTTACTCAAGTCTTTTTCTCAGACCTCCCCCTCAAAAAAATTCTTGGAACCCCTCCCCAACTAAATCCTGGGTACGTGCCTGATTTAGCTCCTTGATTTTCAAGTAAAAAATGTTTTTTTACCTTTTCTGAAAATATGATCTTGGATATGGAAACAAAAATGATTTCCTTAGAACAGAAATCAGTCCTCATTTGGGAGTCTTAAGAAACATACAAAAGTGAAGAATAGTGAAAGAATTCTTTACACAAAGTTCTAAAATACAAACTTATTTTATTAAACACTTTAATACAATACTTATTACTAAGTTTTAATTAACTTCTGAAGTCAATTTTTGTAGCTGGCATTGTTGTCGTTAAATTTTGAAACTTCTATAACTCATTAAATACTGAACAAATATTGTTGAAAATCAAGATATTGATTTATTTAATCGAGATCTTTATCTGCAATCACAATTTTCAAAATTTATTTTAGAAGTTACGGAGCTTTGACATTAGCTTCCCATTGACTTAACATAGGAATTTTCCTTAATTTATGGAAACCAGTGTATTCTGAAGAGAATTTCACTTTATCTCTAAATTTCCTCAAGTCATTTTAGCAACAAGTTTGAAAAATATTAATTTGTGCACAAAAATCATTATAGTACTAAGAATTATGATTGCATACTTATGCTCAGAAACTGTTATTAATAATACTCCATTTTATTCTGAATAATTCCTAAAAATTTAGTGTAAATTTCTTCAGGGACATATTTATGGGGGTGGAGGGTCCCTCTCCTGAAATCCTATCATCTTTTACTAAATCTCAAACTTTTCTACCAGCTTTGAAATCCAAAACAGGTGTCTTTGTATAATTTTTATTTTAGCCCCACATTTAATGCCTGATACTAAAAATAGATATAAAGAAAACAACTATAAAATTTTATTCCATATAGAATATCATTTTACCTTTCCTGTCCAATGAAATATTTTAGTAATTAGGAAATCGTATTTAAGTCTTATTCTCAGACTCACACACCCCCAAACTAAATTTTTGGAACCCCCTCGAAACTAAATTCTCAAACCATCCCCAATACTAATTCTTGGGAAAAATTATTACTATTAATAACAATCAATAATGACGAAATAAATGCATATATATAAATAGAATTGTTGTGTTTACTATTTTTGCTATTGATTCCTAAAATATAAAAATCTTCCCCCCCCCCCCCTGAAACTAATCCTAGTACATTCTAGTCTTCAGTAGTTTCGATTGTATGGTTTACATACATTATTAGAATACATACAGTGGCCTCTTCCTATTTATTATTAACTGGGTCTCCCAATTGAAAATTTTATTTCATTATTATTTGCAAACAACAATTTTTAGGAATCAATAGCAAAAAAAGTAACCACAACAATTTTATTTACATATATGTATTTATTTCATCATTAATGACTGTTATTAATAGTAATAATTTTTCTTTTTCCAATTTTTTTATTTGTTTTTTAACAAGTGGATTGATTGAACTAGTATGAACCACTGGATGACACTACTACAGATATATATATAATAAAAATAATAACATATATTTCATTATTTTGCATTTATTCAAAAAAAATATATATTTTTTTTGAAATATCATTAGTGTAACAAAAAGCAATACTAAAGTCTTTGGCTCTAACAAAATGTTTTTCATTTCATTTGCCAACACTGGTATTATATGAATTTTTGCACTAAATTTTTGGCACTTTGCCAAATTCCCAAAATTCAACACAAAAAAAAAATAGTTTATAATGTTTAGTAAAAAAAAGCCAAGAAAGTGCTCTTCCATTTCGTGAGCAGGACAGGAAAAAAATATGACAAGAAATATAAAACATGTTTCAGGTATATATTATTTGGGAATAAATTTTCTTTCAATTAATATGTAATTTTTTTTATTTGTCAAGTTTTCTAAAACAAAGCCTTAATTGCATAGTCCAATCTATTTTTTTACTATATTACAGTGAAAGAGTCTTATTGAAATCAATATGTGTTTGACTTTGCTTCAATTCTTTATTTTCATAAAATTTGGAATTAAATTCTGTTACCAATTTGGTTATTTTTTTTTAATTTTAAAGTTGATTTTTTTGACTTGGCACAGTTGACAAAAAACCTGGACTTTTCACAAAATATAGTACAAAGAAAATAAAATTGTAAAAAGAGAGTAATTTTCTTGTTTCAAGTAATTTCATTCTTCAGAAATAGCCTTTCTATTCATATGTATTATAATTATTTCTGTCATTTTCTAAATATATATTTTTTTCTGTATCCAGATGTACTTACTATATGACTAAAAATGCTCTATAAAAGAAAACTGGTCTTTTTTTTTTGTTAAATATTTTATTTTGAGAAACCCTAAAAGTTTTAAGCCCTAAAAATAGAAATTTCAGAAATCCAAAATTAAATGCTGATTAATCTGCCATGTAACAGCTATAATTCATATAATACAGATATATCTCAGTGAAAAAATAGGGGCAGGGTTGGCTCTGTCGGTAGCATGCCAGGCTTGTAATCTGCAGTTCCCAGGTTCGAGTCCCAGCTGGATCAGTGTTGAGATTTATCTCCACAAAACTCCCTGCCCTGCCCACTGCTGTCAGTAGCAGACATTATGGGCTTGGAAAGGCCACCGTCCATTGGAAGGGACGTTAAGCCGTGGCCCCGTGTGCGGGAGAGCCATACCCTATGCACGTTAAAGAGCATGCTGGATGGCCTTGATGAGAGGCTACCATCTGTCTCCCAACAGCTGTTCCAGTGGGTCTCCTCCCCCAACCTTCTCGAGCCTTCGAGGTCCTTGTGACCTGGCCATTTAGCCCATTGTGTGCAAAAAAGTGCCGCTCAGAGGTAAAACAACCCAATCCAACTCTCAATGAAAAATATCAATCAAACTTATATGTTGATTTAATATAAATTTTAGGGTTTCTGATAATAAAATATTTAACTGAAAAAGACCAGTTTTCTTTTATAGGGCATTTTTAGTCATGTAGTATATCTGGATGCAGAAAGAAAATATTTAGAAAATGACAGAAATAATTATATTGCATATGAATAGAAAGACTATTTCTGAAGAAAGAAATTACTTGAAACAAGAAAATTACTCTCTTTTTAAAATTTCATTTTCTTTGTACTATATTTTGTGAAAAGTCCTGGCTTTTTGCCAACTGTGCCAAGTCAAAAAAGTCAACTTAAATTTTTTTCCTGTCCCTTTGTTTATTTCACTGTAATTCATTTGATCTATACGATGTTAAACAGCGCCTTGAAGAATAGTGTAGTAGATGGAATAATAGGAAGGCTAAACAACATTTCAGAAGTTTATACTTACTAAATTTTGTGTGCTAATCATGTGAAGTACATGGATAAAATTAACAAATGAGATTATATTAAGCACTGTAATAGAGGATATAAAGGTTATCATTGCTTTTGTCTTAATATTAGAACTTCTTCAGACATGATAATTATAGAATTAGTTTATAAAATAGATTAAAATCGTATTATATGATTGATATTCTGTATTATATGGTTATGTATATTGTTATGACAGATGAATGTGCAACAACGAAACTAGAACTAATGTGTCATTTAACACTCATGCTTCAGTATGAGAATTGCGTCACTATATTGGAACAGACAGATTTGAAATAATAATAACGGTGTTTAGAAATATATATTGGAAAGTTTTTGGTAGTAGCAGAAAGTGTATATTTATTTTTTTTAGTGAGTTAGCATTATATTAATGTGAGAAAGTTGTTTATTTCATTTACACTGAAGTGAAAGTTATTCAGGAGACATGGTAATCAAACCAAAGAGGCAATTTGTTAGTCGAGCAAACAGAGCTGACTTTAATTTCTTTGTAGGAAGAGTTCATCATTTGATGCCTTGTGATCAAAATGTATAAGGTGAAGCTTTTTTCCCATTGGTGAAAAGAGCCAACATGAAAAGCAAATAGGGTTTAGTGACAACAGAGTGTATAAAAAGAATTGGTAAGGTAAATCTTGATAACTTATACATATTTCAGCATAGAAACTTTTGCTACTTTTCAAATGTTTAAATAATATTCCATTTGTGCTTTGAATACATATTGAAATAATTTTAGTGCAAATATTTGAAGTGTAATTAAGAGATGTAAAACACTCCTTTTATGGTTTAGCTTCATACTGATGAAGGTAACAATTTGTGTTAGTTGAATTTGTTTTATATACGTGGTCTTATACCTTTGTAATAAATTATTTCATTTATAATTTTGTTGCTGAGCATTCATTTGAACTCATGCTCAGTTTTTCAATTAAAAATTCTTGACAATGTTATTGTTATATATTCTGCATCTGTATTATATGATTGATATCTTTAGCATTATATATGCACCCAATTCTGTTTTTACATGGTAGATAGATTCCCCAAAAAAACTGTGCAAAAAAGAAAACTAAAAAAAATACAGTGCATATGAAAAAATAGAAGATTGCTTCCAGATGTGAAACCCAGTACAAATAATAAGATGTTTTCAAACAAACATATCAGAATCTTTAATTATATATTTATTTGATTTTAATTCATTTAAACACATTTATACCTAAGATAATTATATGTGCATATATAAAGTAAATTATCCTTCATAAATAAAATGTCACTAATTCAAGAATACAAAAGTGCAAAAAAATGTGACTTACATATGCTTATTAACTAGATTTTATTTGTTGTCACTTTATGGCAATACATGCGTTCGTTTGCATAAAAGTGGAATTAAATCACTTTCATCGCTTAAAACATTTCGGCCGTTGTGTACATACTTCAATGGTGAAAGGCTCTCTGTGGCATGGGGAACCATTGTTTCCAGTGATTCTGAAGTTTAATTAGTTTTGACAACGAACTCTGTAATCAATCGTTAAGATCCTGCTTTGACTAGATCTTTGTATAATTCTTGATAACGTGCCATACATGACTTCAGTTCACGTTTAAACTGCTCATTTCGTTTGACAATGGAATCGTGTAAGAAAATGACTTTCCAATTTATTAGCCATTTGAAGCCCTTCTTTAATTAAACCTGTAATGAGTGGAACCTCTTCATCACCATTACTTTTTTTTTCATCAGGAGTCTCAAGGACAACTTCTATTATTTCATCTTCGCTAAGAGCTTTGTCAACCAGCAATTCATCAATATCTGCAAACGATAAATTATTGAATCCTTTTCCACTAACTGCATGTGCTAAAGTGACGATATTAGGATTTTCAGTCGTATTTGGGGATACAGGATCTTTGTTTTTTACATATTCTGGCCAAATAGCTTTCCAGCATGAGTTTAAAGTTGATGGTTTTAATTCTGATAATGTCAATCCAGCATGTCTGATACAATCTGAAATAGAAAATTTTTTCACACATCAGTAACTGTTAATGTTTTATCCTTATCTAGTTTATTCAAAATGTATTGGAATGTTCGTCTTATGTAATAAGTTTTAAATGTGGCAATTATATCCTGGTCTAGTGGTTGTATTAAGGATGTTGTATTAGTCGGCAGAAAACAAAATTGCACATTTGGATGTTCCAAAACAGGATGACCAGGGGCATTGTCTATAATCAATAGAACTTTAAATTCAAGATTTTTTTCCTTCAAATAGCATTTAACTTCTAGAACAAAACATTTATGGAACCATTCATTAAAAAAATTCTTTTGTAGCCCAGACTTTTTTGTTTGCCATCCAATACACTGGTAATTTATTAAAATCTGCACTTTTCATTGACTGTGGTCTTAGGGATCGATTGATAAACAGCGGTTTTAACATACAATCTCCTGAAGCATTGTTGCAAAATAGAAAGGTCACATGATCCTTAGCTGCTTTAAAGCCACTAACAGTTTTTTCTGATTTTGGTACCTAGGTTCTACTCTGCATTTTTTTTTTCTCCTAAAAAAGACCAGTTTCATCTGCATTCCAAACTTGATCAGGAGTGTATCCACCATCTTCAATTATTTGGGCCAATTTTGGACAAAAAACCTTTAATAGCCAGCTCATCTGCAAATGCAACTTCACTTTCTTTGAAGAAATCCTGCAAGCCAACCTGTACTTGCAGAAAATTCATAATTTTTATTTAACTGAGCTGATGTGGTTGGCTCCATTTCTTGTATCTGCTTATATATTCATAATGCCATCTGTTTTATGGTATTCCCATCTAGAGGTATTTTTTTTGCGAGTTATCTTCTATCCACATCACTAGTGCCTTTTCCATCTTCACTTTTACAATATCTCTCATGTATGATAACTTAGCACTCAATTTTGTTCCAGAAAGCACAGATTTTCTAATAGCATCTTCATTTTTCTTGATGGTTCTTACAGTAGCTTTGTTCAAACCAAAATATTTACCTATGGATGTTGAACCTTTTCCAGTTGCAAGACGATCTAAAATTCGGATCTTAGTATCCAAAGAGATAGCTTTCCTTTTCTGCTTTTGTATAGTTGAATTATCTGATATCGGGGTAAGGCTTATGAAAAATAGTTGAATCGTAGTTAATAAATCAGATGATGAAAAATTGTAAATTACCTGTTAGAAAAATTTAATAAATTTATATTACACACAAAACTTCATCAAGAACAAAACAATAATTTTTTCAATTTCTTCAATTAAACATCTAAACACTTCTGACTTTAAACATGAAACAAGAGACCAGAGACCAAGACTAACGTATGTATTGAAGATAAAATTGAGGGGAATTCTCGGAACTCAATGTTGCCACTTTATTCCAAATGAAGTAGGTTTTGTACAATTTTTCCATAAAATAGAGAATAAAATAGAAAAAACTTGTGTAGTTATGTTAGTGTAGTTTTTATTTTGGGTATTTTAATCCACAAAATGTGTATCTATAGTACATTTTCAAAGTTAAAACTACTTCAAAAAATGTGACCATAAAAGTGGCATCTTTGTTATAAATGTAAATTCTGGGAATTTTTTCTTGCATAGGAATATTTTTTCAGAATTAAATTCAAATGGAGATTTTTAAAAAGGCACCATTTGAATCGTGTTAGATCAAAATAAATCGTGTAAAAAGAGAATTGGAATTTTTTTCTAAACTGTGTTAAATCAAAATCTGTGTAAAAACAGAATTGGATGTACAGCATTTATTCTTGAGAATTAGAAACTTATTATCATTTTTACCTATCTTCCTATTGTTTTTGGCTTTGGCATTTGTTTGTTGGCCAGTTTGTGGATTTGACAAAATCTGGTTCCACCATATCTTTCGAATGCGATGGAGAAATATAATGATTTATGTGCCAATTGAAAGCTCATGATGTGAGGAATGTCATAGGCTTTATCTCCAGAACACAAATGCCTAAAATAACAAGCGACACATCAAATGAATGCTTCTGATGTGGGTAATGTCATAGGCTATGAAAAATTGATCCCATGCTTTCTTTCCCCCCAAAAAAGGTGAAAAATATGAAAATGATTGTTCTTCTATATCTCCTGAAAGCAAGTGTGAAAAGTAACAAGCTATTGTCAAATGAAAGCTTGTGACATGGAGAGTGTCATAAGCTATGAAAAAAATGACCCCTCTTGCTTTGAAAGGAAATGTGAAATTCGTCTTACTTATCTTCCAAATGCAAGGGGCTACAGTTATGAGTTAGTTGTCAAATGAAAGCTTGTATAATGACTGTTGTAAACTATTTCGAATTTTGCCTTCACTATTCCCCTGATCAAATGGGAGGAGGGGGGTTGAATGGTTCAACTTTAACGATTTGTATCTCAAATTAAGGCTTGTGACCTCTCCAGTGTCATGGGCTATCTCAAACATGACTCCAAAAGGGGGCATAAATGTGCTCAATGTTTATGAGCCACATATGAAATAAAAGTTTTTGAAGATAGGTATTTTTTAAATTTTTTAATTTATTTACATTTGTTGTCACTAAAAACACCTATTTTCTTATAGGGCTATAAAAAGTACAAAATAAACCTAAAGCATACTGATGATGCAATCAGTTACTGAGTTCATAATCACTTCAAAGGAAGATAGGGTGCTGAATTACCTATTCAACAAGATTTCCAGTGCCATATCTTCCTTTGAAGGGAATACGAACTCAGAGCCTGATTGCACCATCATAGCTCTAGGTTTATTTTCTGCATTTTAGGGACCTATAGGAAGATAGGTATTTTTAAAATTTTTAATATATTTACATTTTTACCTATTGTATAAGCAAATTCTCTAATTATCATATGTGTGAAGAAGCCCTAATTGTTAGAACGAAATCGATAACAACGTTTATATTCTCTATTACAGTGCTTAATATCCATCTCATTTGTTAATTTTATACATCTACTTCACATGATTAGTGCACGAAATTTAGTAAGTATAAACTTCTGAAATGTTGTTTTGCCTTATTACCATCTACTACACTATTCTTCAATGCCCTGTTTAACATAATTTAGAGCAAATTAATTATAGTGAAATGAAAAAAATGATCAATATATATGTTTGAATGCCATAATACTTTTCATTAGTTATTTGCCAAAAACGTTCCAAGTTAAATTTTTTTGGCTGAGCATAGTGGAAAAATAACTTGGCCTGTGGATGTAGCCAGTTTTTCAGTCTGCAAGGGTTAGTTAAGGCAGCAGCGAATGTGTTAAGCACAATAATATACAAAATTAACTTGAGATATGCGGCAAAATGTTTAGAAATATTTAATATACACGATTATGCTGTAATAACATTAAATGCTCTTGAGCAATATTATTCATCTAGCTTACATCTGTTTTCATAGTTAAGCCATGAGGTTTTTTCACCGTGGTGTAATTTTTACTTAAGGACACTTTTAATTCTTCCAAAAGTTCCAAAGTATATAGATGGAAAATATTACCATATCTATTGTCTTCTTAAACTTCTTATACTGCCTCAACTGGTCTTGCTATCTTCTTTGCATTGTTCTTGGAAGGGCCCTTTATTGAAGATCTTGGTTGCCAATGCTGAATATAAAGTTATCATTATCACTTGTTGTTTTAACACCTGATACCAGTCCTTTTTTATAGGTACACTGTCCATAAGGTCACCTTTCACTGACATGGTTACATTGATTTGCATTCCTTATGACTCATATTGCAAAGCAGTTGCTCAAGCAGCTTTAACTTAAAATTAAGTACCTTAAAAAACATTAAACTGAATTTAAAATCCAAACAGGTCAACATTGCAACTTAAGGAACAGGCTAGCATTTCTGTGCAACAACATGTTTCTCCCTGAGCACCAATGGGGCTTCATCTGGCACTATACATCGCGTTATTACATCTTGAAATAAGAATCTCTATTGGGGTTTTGGTTTTCACTGTGCTGCTAATGCAGCAGGAGGTTCCACACCTCCAGAAACGATATTTTGGTGTTGCAAAGATGATCTTATTAATCATGATGTTTTCTGTGTACTGCAATTGGTATTTGTTTGGTGGTGTGTCTATGGCTTTACATGTTAAATTTCTATTTGTAATTGATTTTCCAGAATTGCTTGTGATAAAGCTGTATTAGATTTTTTATGTCCTGTTGATGTTCCAATAAACATTGTTCATATGTTCTATATGCATTTCCTTTATATTAATTTTTTCCCTCGTAATTTATTTTCAGAGTCAGGTATTTCAACATAATAAACCCCCTCTTGTCAGGATGCGTTTATCTCTGTTGTTAACGATTTAGCTTTTAATTGTATTAGTTATTGTATCTGGCATTTTGAATTCATATTTGCTCACTGTATTTTTAATGGTTTTAGATATTCCTGGGATATAAAGGAAACTATGCATATAATGTGTATTACTTAGTGGTTGTTCTGGATTAAGTTGTGAAGTTTATATTTAGCCATTTTCTGAATCTTATTAACAAAATTGTCAAGGTTTGCTGCTAACCTTTTTATATATTAATCTTAATGCATTTTTTTAATATTTCATTATTAGATGAATATCTCTATGCACATATAAAATAGACATTTATTGCTGATTTTTTTAATTAATAGGGTGTGTTGAATCATAAGGTATTAAAATAGGACTAAATTTAGTTTTCCAATACATCACAGTAGTTCAATTTGATTGCCCATGATTAATTAATATCATCTATTTCTGATTTGTGTGTGGATTTAATGGTAGGCATGATTCTATTAAATGTATGTATGAATTTATCTCATTCTTATATAGGATGGCCCCAAAAGGCAAAAGTGTCATCTATATAATGCATATATAATAATGGTTTGTATTTTACTCTTTTTAGTGCTGTTTCTTCAACATGTCTCATGATGGCATTGGGCATGAGCCCAGAGAGTCTGTACCCACAACTGGCTGCCAACAACAAACCAATTAGAATTAGTAGCCAGGTTCAGGGTCTCATGCACACTAAAGTACTGTTTGGCCGTGGGCCTGGTGACCTTCAACCACTCCACTTTTAGCTGCATCCGAAATTGGTGTATTTGGATACAGTGATACTGCATCTAGGGAGTGGATGGTTGTTGTGCTTGTAACCTTTGTTGTATAATTTTAATTGCATCATGACATGATGTTAACATATATTGTGTTGGTGGGAAGTGTGGACTAAAAAAGTCGAACATCGCTTTTTCCAAATTATAGGTAGGGGATTGGCATTTGTTTATTAATGATCTAAATGGATGGCCTTATGCAATTTAATTTTTACACAAAGATTTGTGGATGTCAGAGTAAACTGGTGATCTACATACCTTCGTTATAACATGAGGTAGGTTGTTCTTCAACTCTGTTAGTTTTTTAATGGTTTTAGATATTGGATTCTTTGTTAGTGGTTGGCATTTTAAGTCCTGCAATAACTGAGCTATACTTTCATCATATACTACTTTATCTGTTATTACTACTTGTTCTATTTTATCTGTTAGTATAATTTTTTCAGGATTATTTTTAGATTATTTAATAATTTTGTTTTTTTTAATGTGTTTTGTTTTTTGGTTTTCTGTTTCTGTTCTTGTTGTTTTATCTTACAGTATATCTTAAAACTTTCTTTATCCTTTACTGTTGTTGGTATTTTTTGAATAGTTTGTTCAATCTTTGGTATCAATGTTGTTAATTTAGGTATCAATTTAGGATATGTAAATTTTGCACCTTTTTCCAATATTTGGATTTGATTTATATCTAATTGAATTTTAGATAAATTAATAAACTTTCGTTTGCTATTTTGATTTCTTGAAACATTACCTTTTATTTCTTTATGTATTCTATGTTGTTTCACATTTAATTATCTAATTTATTATTATTATTTATCTTACTTTTTGTGTTCCTTTTTCAATTTGATAATATGAACTACCTAGTAGTTGATTTAATGTTATGTAGGTATTTGTTTATTTTAATGTTATGGTCTGTAAATGGTAGCTAGGTAGTCACTGGAAGGAGAGCTATGCACCAAACCACTGTGATGATGCATAGAACTGGCCAGACCTCACACTTAATGTCCGACCCCACCTTCTTGAGGTGCAGACCGTTAGTACCTTTCAAAAGAGATACTCTCTTGTGGAAGTGAACAGAAGGGGAAGGCTGCCAGATTTAGTGTGGCCTACTGATCTGGACAATATGGCTACTTTTCTTTTTTTTTCCTACCCTGCTGAGGAGTGGTCAACCACACAGGGTTCTGGTGCTGACCATATAAACCCACTGGACTGGACAGATATATAGCTCTGAGCTTGATTATAGATCCTGATTTTGCTGCGCTGGTGGGCTTCTGTGGAGGAAAATCTTCCGCTTTGTTTTCTGTTTGTTTGTGGGTTGACAGCCCTAAGTGAATAGATTCACAGGATATGTTTATCAGCTGGTGAATAATCCTGAGCAGAGGTCATCGCAGGCACCTGAACTCTTTGCTTCTATTGGCATCGTCAAATTCTACATTGGAAAAAGTCTTCCAGTGTAGATGGCTTCAGCCATTAGTGGTGGGGGAACGGGTCTTTGCCCCATGTCTGCGATTAGGGGGCTGTTTGATATTGTCGGCATCCCTCTCTCAATAAACATAGTTTCTTTAAACATCCCAGTAACCATTTTCTCTCCATAGATATTTGGAATGTGAGGACTCTGCACAGAGATTTTTCTCTTGATATCCTCACACAAAAATTCCACCGTTATAATTTAGATATTCTCAGCTTGCAAGAGACCAGATGGACAGATAAGGGTCAGATTCTTAAAAATAATCTTAAATTTCTCTTTTCAGGGAGGGACGACAATAAGCATCACCAAGGCATGGGTCTGCTTTTCAGCAGACACGCTAGTGATGCTCTTCTAGGATACGAGTGCATTAATGAAAGGTTTCTTACAGCAAAAGTTCAGACAAGCATTAAAGACTTGAATGTTATCTGCTGTTATGCCCCCACTGAGGATGAGGATGAGAAGGATAGGTTTTATGAACAACTTCAGGATATTTTGAATTCTGTCAAGAAAGGAGATATTACCCTTGTTCCAGGTGACTTCAATGCCAAAGTTGGTACTGACTCTGACCTTTGGGGAGGAGTAATAGGCCCTTTGGGTATTGGTAGCTGCAATGGCAATGGGCAATGTCTCCCTACAGGTAAGTAAACTCAATGGATTCAGAATAACTCACTTATTACAAACACCATGACAAACATAAGTACACATGGGTTTCACCCGATGGGCTGCATAAGGATATGATTGATTATATATTAATTAACAACAAATGGGCTAGTTCTGTTAGGAATACCAGGTCATATAGGAGAGCTGAAATTGGATCTGACCAACCTTGTTAAAAGTGTCTTGCAACTTAAACTTAAAAAGTGTTGTGCTAGGGTTAAAAAATTTACTTTTAACACTGAAGCTCTGAAAGACCCAGTTATAGCCAAAGCTTACCATGATAGGTTACTTTGTCATTATGACAGTCATGGTATGCTTACTACTGAAGTTGAGAAAGAATGTGATCATTTTAAACAGGTTTTTTTGGACACTAACAGTACTCTTTTAGAAAAAAAAAAAGAGCAGAGGAGGCAGAATTATCTGAGTGATAAGGCACTTGAGGTTTTTTCGGAAAGAAAGAACTGCAGGAATGTCATTAATCAATACCCTACTGGTCCTAATAGAAAGCATTACAGAGAACTTAATAAACGTGTAAAAGTAAGTTAGCTGCTGATAAGAATCTTTGGCTTGATGGCTTGGCTGACAAAGCCGAGGAAGCAATTAGACAATGCAACAGCAGAGAGCTGTACCAGATAGTTAATGTTTTGTGTGGTAGAAAACAGGCAGGTATACAGGGATTGAAGGATAAACAAGGTAAGTTTATAGAAGGTGAGGATTCTGTCATGGCTAGGTGGGTTGTGCATTTCAGGATATTCTAAACAATGTGGTTAGTTCTACTCCCATTGTTTGCAATGAAGATAGATGCATTGGTGACTTTAATGTTACCCTATAACACAATCTGAAGTTATTTTGGCTGTTACTAAACTTAAACTACATAAATCCCCAGGGATAGATGAAATTACTACAGAAATGCTTAGAGCTGGGAATGTTTCGGTTACCACTTGGATGACTGAAATTCTGAATATCTTTTATGATAAAGGCATGGTTCCTAAGGATTTTACCAGAGCTATTGTTATCCCTATTTTCAAAAAAGGTGATCGCAGTTCTTGTGATAACTATAGGGGTATTAGCCTACTCTCTGTTCCAGGTAAAGTTCTTTCCATGATTGTGCTTAATAGAATTAAGAATCTGGTTGACAGTCAATTGCGTGATGAGCAATGTGGATTCAGAAGTAGTAGGGGATGTGTGGATCAGATATTTTCACCTAGGCGGATTCTTGAGAAATGTTTAGAGTTTCAGAAACCTTTGGTTGCTAGCTTCGTTGATTTCAAAAAGGCTTTTGACTCTGTTGATCATCATAATTTGTGGTTGATTGTGAGATTGTATGGCATACCAGACAAGTTAGTTAACATAATGAAAGCTCTATTATAACACTGAGTCATGTGTGGATTTTTGACACACATGACACTGGAGTCTGCGAGTCTGCTAGAACTGCAGACAGCCGACTGAACATAGCTATGCAACTTTTTGTCCACATATTTGCATATAAAGAAGCATATAATATAGAATCTTAAGTAATTAGGTTTACAGAATGGAATGTAATACACATTATTGCTGTTAATTTTCTTAGGAAATGTGATTAGAAAATAAATTATTTTCGAAAAGTATTGCGTCTTACAGTAATGAAATGCTACAGAAGGAAGAGTAGCACCATCTAGTGTCTGTAAGGGGACATATTTCATGGTTAAATCTGCAAGTGAAAAAAAGGTATGACTAAAAATATTTTCATTTTTTTTTCCTATTTTTGACTCAGCCATAATTTTATTTTCAAGTTTCTGTAATCCCCTACAATTTCTCTATCTTAAGCAATATTTCATTTCTGTGTAGTTGTGATCCAAAATATTTCAATTGCAAGTATATGGCTTTCACTTCCCCTTAAGCACAATCATGGAAAGAACTTTACCTGGAACAGGGAGTAGGCTGATACCCCTATAGTTATCACAAGAACTGTCATCACCTATTTTGAAAATAGGGATAACAATAGCTCTGGTAAAATCCTTAGGAACTATGCCTTTATCATAAAAGATATTCAGAATTTCAGTCATCCAAGTGGTAACCGAAACATTCCCAGCTCTAAGCATTTCCATAGTAATTTCATCTACCCCTAGGGATTTATGAAGTTTAAGTTTAGAAATAGCCAAAATAACTTCAGATTGTGTTATAGGGTCAACATTAAAGCCACCAAGGCATCTATCATCATTGCAAACAATGGGAATAGAACTAACCACATTGTTTAGAACATCGCTGAAATGTTCGGGCCATCTAGCCATGACAGAATCCTCACCTTCTATAACCTTACCTTGTTCATCCTTCAATCCCTGTATACCTGTTTGTTTTCTACCACACAAAACATTAACTATCTGGTACAGCTGTCTGCTGTTGTGTTGTCTAATTGCTTTCTCGGCTTTGTTAGCCAAGCCATCAAGCCAAAGATTCTTATCAGCAGCTAACTTACTTTTACACGTTTATTAAGTTCTCTGTAATGCTTTCTATTAGGACTAGTAGGATATTGATTAAGGACATTCCTGCAGTTCTTTCTTTCTGAAATAAACTCAAGTGCCTTATCACTCAGATAATTCTGCCTCCTCTGCTCCTTTTTTCCAAAAGAGTACTGTTAGTTTCCAAAAAAACCTGTTTAAAACGGCCCCATTCTTCCTCAACATCAGTAGTAAGCAAACCATGACTGTCATAATGACTAAGTAACCTATCATGGTAAGCTTTAGCTATAACATGGTCTTTCAGAGCTTCAGTATTAAAGGTAATTTTTTTAAATTTAGCACAACACTTTTTAAGTTTAAGTTGCAAGACACTTTTTTTTTTTACAAGGTAATGGTCAGATCCAATTTCAGCTCTCCTATATGACCTGGTATTCCTAGCAGAACTAGCCCATTTGCTGTTAATTAATATATAATCAATCATATTCTTATGCAGCCCATCGGGTGAAACCCATGTGTACTTATGTTTGTCATGGTGTTTGTAATAAGTGAGTTATTTTGAATCCATTGAGTTTACTTACCTGTAGGGAGACGTTGCCCATTGCAGCTACCAATACCAAAAGGACCTATTAGTCCTCCCCAAAGGTCAGAGTCCAGTACCAACTTTGGCATTGAAGTCACCTGGAACAAGGGTAATATCTCCTTTCTTGACAGAATTCAAAATATCCTGAATTTGTCTGTAAAACCTATCCTTCTCATCCTCATTGGTATCCTCAGTGGGGGCATAACAGCAGATAACATTCAAATCTTTAATGCTTGTCTGAAATTTTGCTGTAAAAAACCTTTCATTAATGCACTCGTATCCTAGAATAGCATCACTAGTATGTCTGCTGAGAAGCAGACCCACGCCTTGGTGATGCTTATTGTCGTCCCCTCCCTGAAAAGAGAAATTTAAGATTATTTTTGAGAATCTTACCCTTATCTGTCCATCTGGTCTCTTGCAAGCCGAGAATATCCAAATTATAATGGTGGAATTCTTGTGTGAGGACATCAAAGAGAGAAAGCTCTTTGCAGAGTCCTCACATTCCAACTACCCATGGAGAGAAAATGGTTAGTGGGATGTTTAAAGAAAGTATGTTTATTGAGAGAGGGAATGCTGACAATATGAAACAGCCCCCTAATCGCAGACATGGGGCAAAGACCTGTTCCCCCACCACTAATGGCTGAAGCCATCTACACTGGAAGACTTCCTCCAATGTAGAATTTGACGATGCCAATAGAAACAAAGAGTTCAGGTGCCTGCAATGACCTCTGCTCAGGATTATTCACCAGCTGATAAACATATCCTGTGAATCTATTCACTTGGGGCTGTTAACCCACAAACAAACAGAAAACACAGCGGAAGATTATCCCTCCACAGAAGCCACCAGTGCAGCAAAATCAGGATCCATAATCAAGCTCAGAGCCATATATCTGTCTAGTCCAGTGGGTTTATATGGTCAGCACCAGGACCCTGTGTGGTTGAGCACTCCTCAGCAGGGTAGAAAAAAAAAAGGAAAAGTAGCCATAGTTGTCCAGGTCAGTAGGCCACACTAATCTGACAGCCCTCCCCTTCTGTTCACTTCCACAAGAGTGCATCTCTTTTGAAAGGTACTAACGGTCTGCACCACAAGAAGGCGGGGTCGGACATTAGGTGGTAGGCCTGGCCGGTTCTATGCATTATCAAAGGGAATGGTGCATAGTTCTCCTTCCAGTGACTACCTAGCTACCTACCATTTACAGAATGTCCTATTACAGATCTAGATGGGGATCACAAATATCAAGTGAAAATAAATGGGAAGATTGCTAAATAAAAATATAAAGGCATATTCCCTACACCAGCAGAACTCTTCAAGCTCTCTTAGTTCAAACAAATAACAAGGTGGGAAAGTACAAACAACAAAAACTGGATGCTGACTTTCTAAAAACGGCTAAGTTCTTAGCTTTTCATGGATTCGACAAAGATACAAACATATAAATAGAACCACGATGTTTTGGATTCCATCTGTATATCATTAAATATTTTCAATAATACTATTTGTGTTCTTTACTGCCTGGTTATCTTTTCATATAATTTTATTATTCAAAAGAAAATTCATTGTTATGCTTCTTAAAATACAGGAATTTATTAACTCACATAAGTGCTGTTAATTGATTCTAGCTTTGATTCTTCCCAGTATAGAAAATATATGATTTTTATCATGCAAGGTTGGCAGTTTTCTCTTGTTTATTATTTGTATTTAGTAAAATGCAATCAATGTTCACTTCAGATTTCACTTGAAACCAGTTAAATAAATTGAAACCATTTAATTGTTAACCAGTTCCTTGAATATGTTAAGCAATTAAATATTCTTCTCCATTGGCAGTTTGTGACTAAAATTTTTGGTGAGGCACTTTGACTACCACACTCAGGGCCTGGATGTAGGAAACAGTTTTGCAGAGGTGCCTGAAATTCAACTTAATGAAAAAACTGTAATGCATATATTTTTTCCAGTTAGTCTCAAAACACATTATTTAGCAAAAAAGTTTGAAAAATAAACACCCCATATTCACCAGAGGTGATATGTTAATCTTCTAATGTAACATAGATTATTTTACTTATATTCGCATGTCATTTTAAATTCATAAATTTTCATTCCTTATTCTTTCAGTACATGATGTTAAACCTGATAGCATTGATCCTTATCTTAAGAATTAGTAAGTATTTTTTTTTTGTAAGTACTTAATTGCAGAATTTTATGTTTTATCTCAAGTATTGTTGTATTATTATTTGTTTTGCAAAATCGTATCAAGCACATTATGCAAAATACATTGTGCATGGATGCAAACAGACATACATGAATAATTCTCAAGTAACTAAAGTGTTAAAGGTTCAACCAGATTGTGCAGCTTTGTTTTCCAAATATATTCTAATAGCCAGCCATGTAGCTTGTTTGCAAAGAAAAGGAATCTGGAGTCAGGTCTCTGAAAAGGCAAAAGGCATGGTTGTCTTTTCGTATTGTGTTTTGAAAGAAACATTTTCAACTAATAATTTCAAGTGTTTCTTGTCTACAGGACAAGTCCAAAATTAACCACCATTATTCTCCCATATGATGGGAATGGAAGGGAAAGGCTGTCAGATCAGTTTGGTACATTAATTTTTTCCTCATATTATTCCCCCCTCCCACCATGCTTAGTATTAGTATTCACAGGTGCCTTGTTCTTACCATTCAGACTACCCTGTCTAATGCAGTGATGTTTCTCCAAAAATACTCTTCAAGTTATGAAATATGTGACCTGACCATTTAGCCCATGGTATGCAAAAAAGTGCTGCTCAGAGTGCGTCTCAACCCAACCCTATGAAATATGTTTAATTATTTATTAAAACTTAGAATAATAATTCAAATAAATAATTTTTTATTTACCAATTTCATCAATGCATCCATCCAAATGCATAGTATCCAATTTTAGCACTTTGTTATCTTAGTATGTTGAGATCTTGTTAAATACTCCATTTCATCAAAGTTGGGACCTTATGTAAACAAACAGCTTTATGTCTGTTGGTTGAAGACCTTTCACTACTTACAAGTGTACTTGCCCATGCAAAAAAAAATGCATAGGTTTTTCTAATGTGTTGGTTTCAGCAAAGCAATAGTCAGGAAAAATAAATTTAATCATCTTTATTTGGTTGCTAGATGATGCACTCTAAGTTTATTAGCACTACTAGTAATCAAGAGATTTATGAATTTAAACAGCATATCAAAACTAAAACCACCAACTCTCAAAAAACACCAGTGGTATCCACAAGCAAAAGTTTCATACCTAAAATAGCACAAACAAGGGAAGCTGCTTACATGACCATTTGTTAAAATTGAATATTGAGATAGCACATATAAACTCCATAAGGAAATGCAAATTGAATATCTGGAAGTATCACCATCTCTAAAAGTTACATATTTACAATAAGAATTTGATATACACCATGTTCCATGCTCCAGGTAAGCAGTGGTAAGTAAAGGGTTTCAAAAAATGTGATCAAGTTACCTTGACAGCTGTCAGAAAAAAGGTTAAGAATTCTTTATAAAAAATGAAATTCTCAATATAAACAAAGTAGTAATATCGATAAACTCAGATCTTGGTTTTCTAATTTCAGTCTAACATTATATAAATACAGCTTTGGATTTTCCACTTGCAAAAGCAAAGCTGCGTAACTGAATGAGACAATAATATGAAAACAAAATTATTTGCAACAAATTAAAGCATATCATGGAAGTAAAAGAAAAATAGACTTCTTAAGTAAACTTGGATAAATTCAAGCCACAGAATTTCTAAAATATGGCAGTCAATTTAATAAGTGAACATAAAAATTTAATAAATTTAAAATTTGCTTGCTGACTTACAAAGCAGCAGTAGTTAAAATAGCTTCTCTGTTGTTAAGCAATAAAATTTTGTAGTTTTTTCTTCACATCATTTGCATATTAAAAAAATTTTTAGGAGCAAACTCGGAAGCTTTTTAGAACAAGGACAGCACTCCACCTTCAATTAAGTGACACTGTGGTGATGGTAGGGCTGTTCCGAAACTGTGGTGGAATCTCAACTGCACTATGGCTCATAAAGCTCAGAACAAAGCTTAGAAGGTGTTTCAGAGGTATCTTCCAGCTTTGAAGACCTGTCAGAGAGAAAGTGGGGTTTGGCCTGCACCAGACCCAGAAGGAAACTTGGGTCAAACATGCATTTTCTGTTGCCCTCATGGCCAATTCTAAGGTCATGTGGAAAAAGTCCAGGCAGAAACTATTCATCCTCACTAATTATTGATCCTGTAGCACAGTGGACACTAGATACATTTGCACTGCAGATACATTTGCCAACACTCTGATGGAGTAATTTCCTCCATCTCTTCTTCATATGCTCCCAAATTTCTGGCCCTAAACAAGGTCAGATACTATCCTTTATTGTTATAGTCATAATATCTTGGAATCTTGCATCAAGTTATTCACAGCAAAGGAGTTGTAACTTGCTCTGCACTCTTCTCATACATCTGCTTTCAGGCTAGATAACATGCATTATGCTATGCTCCAACATCTTTCACCATTGACTAATAAAATTTAATTGACTAATTTCTGCTGCTCCACACCTTCAATTGAATTTTCCTCAAGGGCAGTTTTCTGACTCATGGTGATAAGTTATCATCCCAGTCTTCCCCAAGTCAGGGAAGATCCCAAAAACTTTTCAATTATCATCCTAGTGTGTTGATGAACTGTGTGTACAAGGCATGGTCATTGCATATGTTATGATTTGTCAAGCACCCATCATATACATATGTTATGATGGAAGATTGATCTGGCTGACTGAAGTGGCTTAGGGCAAGAAACTTGGGATAATATGATGAAGAATAGATGGAGAAAATGATTTTCCCAGATTGTTAGCAATTTCAGATCCATTGTACTCCAGGATCAATAATGAGTGAGGATGAATAGTTCCCACCCATCCCCCGGACTTTTTCGTGTGATCTTAAAATTGGTCATGCAGGTAATAAAAGATGCATATTTAATCTAAGATTCTTTATCATTCCATTATTATATTTGTGATATATCATGATTAAAATAATACATACACTAGACTGGACTTGTTTATGGATTTGAGCTGGATTACGGATCCTGGACTTGCTGCACTGGTGGGCCTTTGTTGAGGGAGAATCTGCTGCTGTGTTTTCTGTTTGCTTCTGGGTTGCCAGCCCTAAGTGAACAGAGGCATGGGATACCTTATATCAGCTGGTGGATAATTCTAATCAGAGGCCATCGCGGGTACCTGAACCTTACTTAGCTAGTTGGGCATCATCAAGCCTAAACTGGAGTAATGTGTCTCAGGCAGGCCATATGGCTCTTGTAAAAGTCCACTTGAAAAGGTGGTGCTTGAAGTTCCTACCAGCATCGGTGACTTCAGCCTTTAGCGGAGGAGGAACAGGTCTTTGCCCCATGCCTGCGATCAGGGGGCTGTTTGATATTGTTGGCCCTACCTATCTCAATAAACCTAGTTTATTTAAAAATCCTACTAATCATTTTCTCTCTGCAGGAACGTGGAACATGAAGACATTATATAGAGATTATTCTATTGATGTCCTTATGCAGGAATTCCAGCACTATAACCTAGATATTCTAGGCTTGCAAGAGACCAGATGGACAGGTAAAGGTGAGATACTTAAAAATAACTTTAGATTTCTCTTTACAGGGAGGGAGGATGGAAAGCATCACCAAGGCATAGGTCTGCCGCTCAGCAGACAATCTAATAATGCTCTTCTAGGATATGAATGCATTAATGAAAGGTTTCTTACAGCAAAATTTCAGACAAGCATTAAAGACTTGAATGTTATCTGCTGTTATGCCCCCACTGATGATGCCGATGAGGATGAGAAGGATAGATTTTAAGGACAACTTCAGGATATTTTGAATTCTGCCAAGAAAGGAGATATTACCCTTGTTCTAGGTGACTTCAATGCCAAAGTTGGTACTGACTTTGACATTTGGGGAGGGGTGATAGGCCCTTTTGGTATTGGTAGCTGCAATGGCAATGGGCAATGTCTCCTACAGGTAAGTAAACTCAATGGTTTCAGAATAACTAACACTTATTACAAACACTGCAACATACATAAGTACACATGGGTTTCACCCGATGGGCTGCATAAGAATATGATTGGTTATATATTAATTAACAGCAAATGGGCTAGTTCTGTTAGGAATACCAGGGCATACAGGACAGCTGAAATTGGATCTGACCAAAAGTGTCTTGCAACTTAAACTTAAAAAGTGTTGTGCTAAAGTTAAAAAAAATTACCTTTAATACTGAAGCTCTGAAAGACCCAGTTATAGCTAAAGCTTACCATGATAGTTTACTTACTCATTATGACAGTCATGGTATGCTTACCACTAAAGTTGAGGAAGAATGGGACCATTTTAAGCAGGCTTTTTCAAAAACAAACAGTACTCTTTTAGGAAAAAAGGAGCAGAGGAGGCAGAATTATTTGAGTGATAAGGGACTTTAGCTTATTTCAGAAAGAGGGAACTGCAGGAATGTCCTTAATCAGTACCCTACTAGTCCTAATAGAAAGGATTACAGAGAGCTTAATAAACGTGTAAAGGATCAATTAGCTACTGATAAGAATATTTGGCTTGATGGCTTGACTGACAAAGCTGAGGAAGCTGTTAGGCAGCACAGCAGCAGAGAGCTGTACCAGATAGTTAATGTTTTATGTGGTAGAAAATGACAGGTATACAGGGATTGAAGGATAAACAAGGTAAGGTTATAGAAGGAGAGGATTCTGTCATGGCTAGGTGGGTGGGCTGAGCATTTCAGTGATGTTCTAAACAATGTGGTTAGTTCTACTCCCATTGTTTGTAATGATTATAGATGTATTGGTGGTTTTAATGTTGGCCCTATAACACAATCTGAAATTATTTTGGCTATTTCTAAACTTAAACTTCATAAATCCCCAGGGGTAGATGAAATTACTACAGAAATGCTTAGAGCTGGGAATAATTCGGTTACCACTTGGATGACTAAAATTTTGAATAACTTTTATGATAAAGGCATGGTTCCTAAAGATTTTACCAGAGCTATTATTATCCCTATTTTCAAAAAAGGTGATTGCAGTTCTTGTTATAACTATAGGGGTATCAGCCTACTCTCTGTTGTAACAGAGAGTAGGCTGATACCCCTATATGTATTTCATTGTGGTTGATTGTGAAATCATATGGTATACCAGACAAGTTAGTCAGGTAAAGTTCTTTCCATAATTATGCTTAATAGAATTAAGAATCTGGTTGACAGACTATTGCATGATGAGCAGTATGGATTCAGAAGTGGTAGGGGATGTGTGGATCAGATATTTTCACTTAGGCGGATTCTTGAGAAATGTTTAGAGTTTCAGAAACCTTTTGTTGCTAGCTTTGTTGATTTCAAAAAGGCTTTTGACTCTGTTGATCATCATAATTTGTGGTTGATTGTGAAATCATATGGTATACCAGACAAGTTAGTTAACATAATGAAAGCTCTCTATAAATAACACTGAGTTGTGTGTGAGAGTTGGTAAGGCTTGTAGCAATTGGTTTAGCATTACTTCTGGTGTTTGACAAGGGTGCATTTTGTCTCCTTTTCTCTTTAGCTTGGTTATTGATTATGTTATGCGAAATTCACTTCAAGGGAAAGATTTTGGCATTAAATGGGCTGGAGATACTAAAATTTCTGATTTAGATTATGATGATGATTTAGCCCTTTTGGCAAATGATGTTGATGAGATGAACTCTTTCATTCAAGCTGTTGATGAGATTCGTAGTAGAGTAGGTTTGATTATAAACAGAGAGAAAACTAAAGTGATTTACCTGTTCAGTTAATCTGAATGGTTGCAGTCTTGAGCAGGTTTCGCGTTTAATTATCTTGGGAGCTATGTAACATATATTGGTGATGTGTGGCATGAGATTAACAGACGAATAGGAATTGCTGCCGGGACTTTTAAGAATCTATGAAGAGAGTGGAGAAATAGGCATATATATTTAGAAATAGGCATATATAAAGACTAAAATTAGACTGTACAATAGTTTGTTTCTTTCTAGGGTTAGTTATGGTAGTGAAACTTGGACACTGTGCAAACAAGATAACAGGAAACTAGATGCTTTTGATTCTAGATGCTTACGCAGTATCTTAAGCATTAGGTGGTTTAACTTTTTAACTAATGATGAGGTTAGGAAAAGAGTCTGCAACCTCCTTTAAGCAGCATATTGTACAGAGGGATACTCTGTTGGTTTGGCCACGTTGCCCATATGGATAATTATAAATTAGCGAATAGGGTTATGAACTGTGTGCCCAGTGGCCTCAGAAAGAGGGGGAGACCTAGGATGCGATGGGATAACAATGTGAAACAGGACCTTATTAGAATTGGTGTGCAGTGGCCAGATGCAGTTGATGTAGCTCAGGACATTTTATACACTGCACAACATTAAAATTGCTCCACCCAGAAGGAGTGAGGGGATAGAGGTGAAATGTAATACACACGTAGCAATACATATTGGCATACCATTATTTAATTTGCAACCACTTACAGCAGTTAGAAGATGAGATAATGCAGCACAATGTGACTGCCTCAGTAGGTGATTGCACTGCCGTTCACAGCAATACAGGCAACAATACGGTGTGGCATGGAATCATACAGTTAACGGATATGGTCCTGAGGAATTTCACACCAAGCAGTGTTGAGTTGCTCCCATAATTAACGAGATTCTATGACACCTGGTGAGAGGATTGCACTCGTCATCCAATGTGGTCCCACAGATTTTCTATTAGGGATAAATCTGGAGATCACGCTGGTCATGGCAATACTTGAACATGTTGTAAACATTGTCTGAAGATCCTAGCAGTGTGTACATGGATGTTGTCATACTGGAAAATGGGCTGCTGCATGCCTCGCAAGAAGGTTAACAAAACAGGCTGCAGAACTGCACTAATGTATTCTGCAGCTGTCAGTGTTCCCTTGATACAGACAAGAGGTGACCTGTTGTCATATCCAATAGCACCTCATACCATTATGCCTGGCTGATGGGTGGTGTGCTGGTTGGAAACAAAAGCTGGATCTGTTCTCATGCGAGATTGTCGCCATACATGGCCCCATCAATCAACAGCACCCAGACAAACAGAATTCATCACCAAACACAATAGTGTTCCATTCGTGACCCCAGTTCTCATGACTTTGGCACCAAGCCAGACGAGCGCTGCAATGGTTTGCAGTCAATGGCAATCACCATAATGGTTGCATAGAGCGCAGGTGTGCGTCATCCAACCTTCGGTTTACTGTTCGGGTCATTATGGGGACGTTCATGGCTGCTGACACAACCCGTTGAATATCACCTGCAGTGCTCTGTAGTGACGAACGAGTATGTCTAACAATGCACCTATCAAGCTGTGCTGACATCTGTTGGATGGCATCACTTCATGTGCGACAGATGCTAGAACCTTCATTTCGCCACTGTTGTCAACAGCATCCAACAGTTTGTGCATCCTGATGAACATGGACAGCGATACAATGTTTAATCTATTCATCTTCACATAGGCCTATAATTCTTCCTCTCTCAAAAGCATCCAATGGTGATAAACATACGAACAGCATGTACCAGGCATTTTCGGCCTTCGCTGAAAAATTTCCAAGCATAACACCTAATCTCAACCGTTCACACGACTTCCACCTGCATAAACACAATACCATCCCTATTCCATCTTGCACCTTTTATCTCTTTAGCCACACACGTCATTGGCTCCATATTATCATCATTTGCATATATCAAATGCACACACCCACCCTTCTATTTGCATGTTTATACGACATGTCCTTTTGGGCGAGGCACTTTCAATGTCAAGCAGTATAGATTTGAGCTTGATTATGGATCCTTGACTTGCTGCATTGATGGGCCTCTTTTGAAGAAGAATCTACCACTATGTTTCCTGATTGATTGTGGATTGCCAGCCCTAAATGAGCAGAGGTATACAAATCCTTATATCAGCTGGTGGATAATCCTGATCAGAGGCCATTGCAGGTACCTGAGCCCTCACTTAGCTAGTTGGGCATTGCCAATCCTAAACTGGAGTAATGTGTCTCAGTCAGGTTTATGGCTCTTGAAAAGATCCACTTGAAAAGATGGTGCCTGAAGTTCTTACCATCATCAGTAACTTCAGCCTTCAGCATAGGAGAAACGGATCTTTGTCCCATGCCTGCGATCAGGGGGCTGTTTGATAGTGTTGACTCTACCTCTCTCAATAAACCTGGTTTCTTTAAAAATCCTACTAATCATTTTCTCTCTGCAAGTATGTGCCTCATGTGCTCTGCAACATGAGGATGTTACATAGAGATTATTCTTTTGATGTCCTCACACAAGAATTCCAGCATTATAACCTAGATATTCTAAGCTTGCAGATGGACAGGTAAAGGTGAGTTACTTAAAAATAAGTTTAAATTTCTCTTTTGAGGGAGGAAGGATGGAAAGCATCTCCAAGGTGTAGATTTGGTTCTCAGCAGACACGCCAGTGATGCTCTTCTAGGATATGACTGCATTAATGGAAGATTTCTTTCAGCCAAATTTAAAACAAAATTTAAAGACTTGAATGTCATCTGTTATGCTCCCACAGAGGACTCTGATGAGAATGAGAAGGATACATTTTACAGTCAGCTTCAGGATATTTTGAATTCTGTAAAGAAAGGAGATATTTCTCTTGTGCTAGGTGACTTCAGTGCTAAAGTTGGTACTGACTCTAACCTTCGGGCAAGAGTTTTAGGTTCCTTTGGCATTGGTAGTTCCAATAGCAATGGGTAACATCTCCTACAGGTAAGTAAACTTAATGGTTTGTGAATAACGAACACATACTGCAAACAATGGGACATTTATAAATATACATGAGCTGCACAGGATATGATAGATTATATTTTAATTAACAGCAAATGGGACAGTTCAGTTAGGAATACCAGATCATACAGGGGAGTTGAAATTAGGTCAGATCATTACCTGGTCAAAAGCATCTTGCAGCTAAAGCTTAAGAAATGTTGTGCTAGGTTAAGAAAATTACCTTTAACACTGATGGTCTGAAAGATCCTGATATAGTCAAAACATACCATGATAGGCTACTTAATCAGTATGGCAATCATGGTTTACTTACTGCTGAAGTTGAGAAATAATGGGATCAGTTTAAACAGGCTTTTCTTGAAACCAACAGTATTCTTTTTGATAAAAGGGAACAGAGGAAACAAAATTGTTTGAATGATAAGCCAATGGAACTTATTTCTGAAAGAAGGAAGTGCAGGATTGACATGAATCAACACTCTACTAGTTCTAACAGAAGGCATTGCAATGAGCTTAATAAATGTGTAAAGGATCAGTTAACAGCTTATGAGTATCGTTGGCTCGATAGCTTGGCTGACAAAGCAAAGGAAACAGACAGGACAACAACAGGGGATTGTATCAGATGGTTAATGTGGAGAGAAACAGATGCACAGGGATAAACATGGCAAGGTGGTTGAAGGTGAAGGATTCTATGCTGGGTAGCTGGGTTGAGCATTAGAGAGATGTTCTAAACAATTTGATTATTTATTCAATTACGGGTATGAGTCTATAGATTTCAAATATGATTATCTGTTCCCATTGTTTATAATGAGGATAGATGCATTACTGGTTTTAATGATGGCCATATATCACATTTTGAAGTTGCATAAATTCCCAGAGGGGATGAAATCACCACTGAAATGCTTGCAGCTGGGAATTTCAGACAACTGGGCTGACTGAAATTTTGAATATTTTTTATGATAAAGTTGTTGTACTAAGGATTTGACTAGAGCTATAAACTGTTCCGATTTTTAAAAAAGGTGATTGCAGTTCTTGTGATAATTTTAGGGGAATTAGTTTACTTTCTGTTCCAGGTAAAGTTCTTTGCATGATTTTTCTTAATAGAATTAAGAATTTGGTTGATTGAAACTGTATGATGAGCAATGTGGATTCAGAAGTGGTAGGGGATGTATTAATCAAATATTTTCACTTAGGCAGATTCTTCGGAAATGTTTAGAGTTTCAGAAACCTGTGGTTACTGTCTTTATAGTTACAAAAAGGCTTTTGACTCTGTTGATCAACACAATTTATGGTTGATTATTGGATCATACGGAATATGATAAGTTAGTGTAATGAAAGCTCTCTGTAATAACACTGAGCCGTGCATTAGAGTTGGACAGCTTGCAGCAATTTGTTTGGCATTGCTAGTGGAGTTAGACAAGGATGCATTTTGTCTCCTTTTCTCTTTAGTTTGGTTTTTGATTATGTTATGCGAAATTCTTTGCAACATAAAGATTTTGGCCTTAAATGGTCTATAGATTTCAAAATTTCTGATTTAGATTCTGCAGATGATTTGGCCCTATTGGTTAATGATGTTGATGAGATGAATTCATTCATCAGGGCTGTTGATGAGACTGGTAATAGAGTAGGTTTGGTGACAAGCAGAGAAAAAAACTAAAGTGATGAAAATTGGTCAAGCAGATGGAGCTTCAGTTGCTTTGAATGACTGCACTCTTGAGCAAGTGTCTCAGTTTAATTACCTTGGGAGCTATGCAACGGATACTGGTGATGCAGCATGAGATAAACAGAAGAATATGAATTGCCACTGGGACTTTTAAGAATCTATGGAGAGTGAGGAAAAATAGGTGTATACACCTAAAGACTAAAATAGTTTGGTTCTTTCTAAGGTCAGTTATGGTAGCAAAACATGGACCCTTTGTAAGCAGGATAACAAGAAACTTGATGCCTTTGATTCTAGATGCTTACACAGTATCTTCGGCATTAGGTGCTTTGACTTTTGTAAGTAATGATGAGGTTAGAAGAAGGAGTCATCAACTTCCTTTGAGCAGCATATTGTGCAAAGAGAGATTGCATTGGTTTGGCCATGTTGTGCATATGCATAGCTGCAGATTGGGAAACAAGATTATGAACAATGTTCTTAATAAGTGTTTCGGATAAAGGTGGAGAGTTAGGATGTGATGGGCAGAGAATGTCAAACAGGATTTGCTAGAATTAGCCTAGAATGGCCAAATGCAGCAGCTGTAGCTCAAAACAGACTTGTCTGGAGTGGAAAATTACACTGTCTGGTAGGACCTCCATGGCCGATGGCTGTATGAAGATATTGTATGTAGATAGGTAGGTACATACTACTATGCTATACAAACACCGATCAGCCAAAACATTAAAACCACCTACCAAATATGATGTAGGTCCTCATCTCACCACCAAAAGAGCTCTCATCCAATGAGGCATAGATTCAACGAGATGTTGGTAGGTGTCGCTTGATATTTGGTGACAGAAGATCCTGCAGTTCCCATAAATTATGTGGTTGGGGTTATGCTGCTCATACCCGTTTCTCCAACTTAAACCACAAATGCTCGATAGCATTCATGTCCGGCGAATTTAGGGGCTATGGGAATAAAGAATTTCTCATCATGTTCTAGGAACCATACTTGAACCTTCTTTGCAGTGTGACATGGGGCATTGTCTTGAAAGATGCCATCTCTGCCAGTGGTGACTGTATAGTCACCATAAAGGGGTGTACTTGGTCAGTCACGACGTTCAGGTAGGTGACAGCTGTCATAGTTTGCTCTACAGGGATAATTGGCCCAAGTGTTGGCCAAGAAAATATTGCCCAGACTATCACACTGCCTCCAGCCTCTTGGATCTGTCCCACAGTGCATCCAGGTGAGAAGGCTTCCATGGGTTGCATATGAGCTTGTCCATCCACATGGTATAACAGAAAATGGGATTTGTCTGACCATGCGACCCTCTTCCAGTCTATAATCCAATGTTGATGATTACGTGCCCACTGCAAGCATTGATGACAAACTGCTGTGTGCATAGGCACACTAATGGGGCTGCGGCTGAGGAGACCCATATCCAAGAGCTTACAATGAACTGTGTGTTCAGACACATTGGGCCCTTTTCCACAATGGGAATTATGGGTAATGTCAGCCACAGTAGCCCTTCTGTTGCTGCGGACAAGATAAGATAGCCTGTGCTGACCTCTGGCATCAATGAGGCGTGGCTGGCCCATACTTTGTCGATGGCTTGAAGTGTCACCTGTTTTGGACTATATTTGATAAGTACTAACTACTACATAGTGTGAGTAGCCTACCAGTGTCGCTGTTTCAGAGTTACTCTTACCAAGGCATCTTGCCATAATGATCTGGCCTTTGTCGAAATCAGATAAATCCTTTGCTTTTCCATGTTGAGACAAAACGAAATGCTGCCTGCTAGAGGTCTGACCCAGTTATTATTTATATCATTCGCGACCTTGGCATGTGACATTGATTAGCTGCATGCTTGCTTCTTTGCATAATGCAGAGGTGGTTTTAATATATTGGCTGATTGTTGTATAGTGTATTATATAGTATATGTATAGTACTACTTTACTACATACATACGTACCATTATATATACATACTACTATATATATATATCTACATACTACTCTATCTATATACATACTGCTATATCCCTTTAACGCCCAAGAAATCTGTGAAAAGGGTAGAGGGTTGTAAAGACAAAGAAATAGCACTATTCGAACTAGTCCATTTCAAAATCTCTGCCGTTCTGAACATTAAAGGGATATATATATCTGCATACTACTATATCTATATACATACTTCTATATATATATATGTATATTCATAGTATTACTATACTATGTATGTACTACACACACATGGGGCGGGGGTGGCTCAGTCGGTAGCGCGCCAGGCTCGTAATCTGTAGTTCCCAGGTTCGAGTCCCAGCTGGGTCAGCGTTGAGATTTATCTCCGCAAAATTCCCCGCCCTGCCCACGGTCAGTAGGGGACACCGATGGGCTTGGAAAGGCCGCCGTCCGTCGGATAGGACGTTAAGCCGTGGCCCCGTGTGCGGGAGAGCCATACCCTGTGCACGTTAAAGAACACGCTGGATGGCCTTGACGGGAGGCTACCATCTGTCTCCCAACAGCTGTTTCAGTGGGTCCCCTCCCCCAACCTTCTCTGAGCCTTCGGGGTCCATGTGACCTGGCCATTTAGCCCATGGTGTGCAAAAAAGTGCCGCTCAGAGGTAAAACAACCAACCAACCAAACTACACACACACACATGCATGCACAGTTACACCCAAATAATTTTTTTTTTCTATAGGAATCACTCCTCAAGTCCATTTTTATTTCCCATTCACATCACTAAAAGTCTTTTTTCACCTCACTCTAAACACTTTGTAAGAGACATATAGCAGCTTCTTTTTATTGTTCTTGAAATTATTGTTTGGATGTGGTAAAAGTTTTTTAACATTTACTGCACCACAGTTAATTACTACATCGATAAGAAACTGTGCCATCTGCACAAAACAATTCCCAGATACAGTCTCAAAGACTATAATGCTCTTGGATACAAAATTCACTAACTGTTTTGTGGCAGGTGATTTCAATATTGCAGACATTTTGACTTTTTTTTATTCCAGTTCCATTGCTGCATAACTGGTTATGCTCTTCTGCCTCACATCACATTTGTGCTTATTAAGGTTAGATTTTCCAAAGCGATGTCCAATGCAAGTGTACACTGTTTTTACACTTGAAATAACCATCCACATTTTTCACTTTATCATTACCATTAAAAATGTAGCCAAATGTTTCCCATATTAATGTCTCTTGTTTAGTTTCATGCACCAACACATAATATCCTTATTTCAGTTTAAGTGATACTTTTTACATTATTAACTTGACTGCCTAAAATCTTATCAAAAAAATTATACTCAAATCAAACCTGAGAGCTTAAGTCAGGAGGTTGCTTCATCATAGAGTAAAGTTAACAAACAGATTGGCGGTACTGTTTATTGCTTTTAAGCAATTGTGATCAAATGTCTTTAGTAAATTATATTGTACACAATTGAAAACCTTCTTGCTCAGAAGTTAATTAAAAGTAACTTAAAATTCTCTGTCATTGAGCAATAAAACTTTAAAGTTTATCCTTCAAACTATTTGCATGTTAAAAGTTTTTAGGAGAAAACTCAGAAGCTTTTCAGAGCATGGACAGTGCACCATCTTCAGTGAAGTGATACTATGTGGTGACGTTAATGGTTGTTTAGAGCTTCTTTCCACATGTCGTAAAGGACAATTTCAGTGTCTCGGTTATAGGTGGGAACTGGCGAGGTCATTATTTCAATAGCCTTGTGGACTATGGTTCCGCAAAGTTTCCAGAAAGTGAATGCATATGCAAGCAGTGTAACATGCTTCCAGTCTTGTTGCTGTGTGTTGTACTGCTAGCTCAACATCGCCGTCGTTAGCTTGTCTTGGCTGACATCTGTTTGATGCTCTGCGAACCTCTCTTGTAATGAACATATGGTTTTTCTGATGTAGTAAACAACAGAATTATCCAGCAAATGTAGGGGAAATTGGTATAAGCCCGAATTTTGAAGTAGTCTAAATTTGTTTCTGTCCCTTTTGATTGATTTCTTCAGATTTGAAGCTGGGCTGAAAACAGTTTTGATATTTTGGAATTTGATTTGCGGACTGATTCACATAGAACAGGAAAACAAGAAATAGGTCCAGCGAAGGTTGCTTGTTCGGAGTCTGTGATTAGGAGGAGAGCCAAATCACTTCTGTTTCATTTATGTATTTACTGATTAGCTTTTCTGTTGTTGGGTGGAAACCATGGGACATAGCAATGGAATGAATTTTTTGAATTTGCAACTGCTTGTTCATTTCCTCTTTACGAACTGGCTACTTTGGAACATGGCCCTAAATTCAGCCCATTCCATAGAAAATTGAACAAAAAAAGAGATCATTGCCAAAATTGAAAATATTAACAATGCATGCAGACATCTTGAAAGAGCATAAAATTAATACTGTAAGACAGAAAGTCTTTAAATTTATTAACTCCTTGACAAAAGTCACCACCTTACTTGGAAAGAAATTTCTCATATGAATATTTTCAGGCCTTAAAAAATGTTAGAAACACAATTGATATTGTTATTACTTTAGCCGACAAAACATGCCAGTTTGTTATAATGGACAAAAACGACTACAATGACAAAGTTTTGGACTTCATAAATAGCCCCCACTGTACCAGTCTTAAGTGCTGACCCCACCAATAGTATCATAAACAAGGTTTGCAGGCTAAAAAACAACAGGTGGCTCCCCAAGGACCTTAAGAAGAATGCAGTGCCATCCAGTTGTCAGGCACCATGAATGTTCGCCAGTGCAAAGTGCACAAAGATAATACCCCATCCAGCCGCTAGTGTGCAAAAGATATCCCCAACTTTCTTTCTTGAAAAGAATTTGTCAAAATTTTTCTCTTGCTTCATTTCTGATCACCCATTTCAATAAAGTCAACAGCAGAATTTCTTAGCAGACTCGAGGAATATGTCCATTCCCCCCAACAACAAATTAGTTACACTTGACGTAGTCTCCTTATTCCCTTCCACTCCAGTTTTTGATGCTGTCATGTTATTTTGCACAAAAATTATTGAAGCACAAAAATTTTCCCTTCCTAAAATCAGCCGCTATTCATGAGGCATTAAAACTTGTCGCCGAAAACAACTATTTTCAGTTCAGCAACCAAATCTACTGGCAGGACTAGGGACCCCCCATGGGCTCACCCCTTTGTATATTGTCTGAGATTGTCCTTCAAGATCTAGAAACAAAATTATTCAACTTGGCAGCAATTTTGCCCTTTTCTGGTGTCACTATTCAATGATATATTTTTATTTTGAAATGGCAGCAATGAGCAATTAATCTACCTCATTGACTCTGCCAATAATATACAGGGTGATTCAAAACTCTTGGGCCAAACTTTAAGGGGTGATAGAACACACCTAAACAAGCACTTTTCATCATACAATGCATGGTCGGAACTCGAGCGTTGAAGCACTAGGGGTTAGCAGTTACTGTGTCACGAAATGAAGAAACACAAGAATGACAGAATAGGTTTGAAACAATTGCAGAAATTACAGAACAGGAAGTACAGAATTTTATTGAGCAAATTACAGAAACTGCTCAAAAGAGTGACCACCAATATTAATGCAGGCTTCACACCTTCGACATAGTGATCAGCGTACATGGACGAAAACACCAAGCATTTCTCGTACAGCGGCAGCGGCAATAGAAATCCTAGCAACTAGGTCCTCATTGAAATCGATGGGGCTATCATAGATGAGGCTTTTCATATGGCCCCATAGGAAAAAGTCCAGACATGAGAGATCGGGCGATCGTGGCAGCCAAGTAATGGGACCACCCCAACCAATCCATCATGCTGTAAATGTTGCATCCAAGGCATTCCGCACATCGACGCTGAAATGGGGTGGTGCTCTGTCATGTTGGAACCACATACGTGTTTGAATGTTTGCTGGAACAGGGTTCAGTAATTTTGGAAAGACTACTCCCTTTCAGTTGGGCTGGCAGAAGGTATGGGCCAATCAAATGGTCATGGAGGATTCCAGCCCAAACATTTATGGAGAAACACCGTTGGTATGAATGTGGACGTATGGTGTGCAGATTACTGGTGGCCCACACATGTGAATTGTGGATATTAAAAATGCCCTCACATGAAAAGGTGCATTCTTCAGTGAATAAGACATGTGCATCAAAGTCCGGTTGCGCTGCAATCTGCTGCAGGAACCACTGTGCAAAATCCACATGAGGCCGATAATCTGCAGGTGTCAAGGTGTGCACCCTCTGTGCATGGTAGGGGTGTAATCGTTCATCTTGTAGAACTCGCCACACAGTCGATTAGGGCACATTTACAGCATGGGAAATTGCTTTCCTGCTACATTCGAGACAATCTCCAACCCTACGTAGAATTTCCTCTGTAACACGTGGTGTCCTCACACTCCTTGCACGCCCTGTATCCTGCAAGCCGCTGACAAAGGAGCCCATTTCGCACAGATACCAGTGCAATCACTGAAAGGTTTTATGATCAGGCACGCGTCTGGTCGGAAAACGCTCCAAGTACAGTCTTTGGGCTTCCCCTGCATTCCTGTCACAGCTCCGTACGTGAAATGCATGTCGACCTTCTCCTGATTCGTGAAACAATCCATCCGTTCTGCAATCCACAGTAGAAATGACGACAAGTGCAAAAACCAGCGCTTATAAGTGTTCACTGGAAAGCGCCCTCTAGCACTTCACCTTTTGAGTTCCGACCATGCATTGTGTGACGAAAAGTGCTTGTTTAGGTGTGTTCTATCACCCCTTAAAGTTTGGCCCAAGAGTTTTGAATCACCCTGTACATTTTATGAAGGAGGAGGAAAATGGTAGTGCCATCCCCTATTTAGATGGTTTCATCCAAAAAGATGACCCAGTAGCCTGGACGACTTCAGTATACCAAAAGCCTACCTGCGTCCCCTCTGTCATATGCTTTGACTTGTGCATCCCATGGGTGTACAAAATTGTAGCCTTTTGTTCCCTCATCCTTAGGGTCTTCACCCTATCTTCAAATGAGCAGCTGCTTGAAAAAGAAATTCGAAACATCTATTCCATTGCTGCGTCTCATGGCTTCCACCCAACAACAATACAAAAGCTAGTCAGCAAATACAGAAATGAAAACAGAAAAGATTTGGCTCTCCTCCTAATCACAGACTCCGAACATGCAACCTTTGCCGGACCTATTTCTTATATTTCTATCCTACGCGAATCAGTCCGCAAATCAAAATTCCAAAATATCAAAATTGTTTTCAGCCCAGCTCCAAATCTGAAGAAATTAATTAAAAGGGACAGATACAAATTTAGCCTACTTCAAAAAATCGCGCTTATTCCGATTTCCTCTACATTTGCCAGATAATTCCGTTGTTTACTACATTGGAAAAACCATAAATTCTTTACAAGAGTTACTTTACAAGATTCTTCACAACTGACAGGCTCCTGTTAGACCTCTGAGGAAAGCAGCTGCTTGAGGAGGTATTTTTTATCCCCTGGAAATGTGTATGTAACTGGCGTACCCCTTGTATAGAGGGATGGGAGGGGGAGGTCAGTCAGTAGCATGCCAGACTCGTAATCTGTGGTTATCAGATTCGAGTCCCAGCTGGGTCAGCCTTGACAGCCAAAACAAGCTAACGACGGCCACCGTCAAGCTAGCAGTACAATACGCGGCAACAATGGATGGGGAGTACGCCACACTGCTTGCATGTGCATCCACTTTCTTCGGAACCATAGTCCACGAGGCTATTGAAATAATGATCTCACCCGCAACTGAGACACTGGAATCATCCTTCACGACATGTGGAAAGAAGCTCTAAACAGCCATAAAGTCACCACATAGTATCACTTCACTGAAGATGGAGTGCTGTCCTTGCTCTGAAAAGCTTCTGAGTTTTCTCCTAAAAACTCTTAACATGCAAATAGTTTGAAGGATAAACTTTAAAATTTTATTGCTCAATGACAGAGAACTTTAAGTAACTTTTAATATTTATATTGTAGTTTAATAAAATATGCTTCAAATAAAAAAAGCAATTATTATTTTTGAAACTTAAATTATGTAATTCTATAAGGTATGTGTAAGAAAAGTTTCAAATGGCAAATTTCTATTTTAAAAATAATCAGAAGTTTTTTGTTGTATTAGCATAGACATAGATGACTTGGGCCTCTCGTTTTGGATTCTGTCAGCATCTATATTTGACATGGGCCCTGGAAGGGTTAAATGATTTCTCACAACTCTCCAACACATTGGCCAGAATATCTTTTCATGTTGTCTTGCTGTTTTGTCATTACAAAACAGCAAAGACTTCACACCATATTTGTTGCTAATAAAAATACCAAATTAATTAATGTACTTAATCAAACCAATAGTAATAACAAACAAATATAACACTAACTTAAATTTAATGAATGATAAAATAAAATGCATGGATTGGAACTGCTTTGAAAGAACTTTTCACTGCTGCAACCATTATTCAAAATCCAATATAATCAGAATTATGTAGCTCTGCAAGTTTGAAAACCCCCTTTTTTTAATGCTAGGAAAATGTGGCATCGCCATTCTAAACCATTATACTGGCACATCTAGAGAGCATATATGACCAATCAACCGAAATAGGTCATGTTATATACCAAATTAAGAGAATTTAACTCTAAATTTTAGGAAAATTAAACAAATTAATGTATTGATTCTAAGAGACTTTCATTGTGATATAGTGAAAAAATAGATCAGATCATGTAATATCTCATCTATTTTTTCATTATCTCAATAAATAAATATATGGACTTTTCCATCCATCCATCCATCCATCTCTGCACAAAATGCTGCATTTTTTTTTTAGTTTATATTAAATAGTTTACCCCTCCCACACCCTGTCTGTGCCATTCTGAAGATATTGACATTGTTTCTAATCTGTCACATCCACTTTTCAATGTTTTGCCAAGATTCCAAAAATTCAACACCAAAATGTCCCTGAGATTAGGAGAATTTTGAAAATCTTGATGAATAAAAACAGTTAAGTTATATATATTAATCAAAAGCAAATTTCTTCTTGAATAATATAATGTTTACTGAAACGTGATCTTTATTTTTTGATAGAATTCATTTTCAGTATCTTTAAACATGAGCCGTGCTTTACAACTATACAATGTCACTTGGATTGCTCATAATTCATGGCATTTTACTGCACCATTTATGAAATGGAGGAATAATTTCTTGGTTTTTTTTTTTACTAAATATCATACATTTTTCATTTTGGTGTTGATTTTTTGGGATCTTGGCAAAATGTTGAAAAGTGGGCATGCCAAGGCTTTTTGCTTCCATATCCAAGACTTCATTTATTTTCAAGAAATGATAAAATATCAGTTTTTTTACTCGAAAATGAAGAAGCAATAAGGAAAAAAAAAGCACAATTTGATGTTAAAATAAATCCGCTGCAAACAAGTTGTAAGTCACCTATCGTCATAGCCGGAAATGTGAAAAGATTGAATAACGACAAGTAAATATATGGAAATAAAAATCAATAAAATGATAGAATGAAAAAATAACAAATTTTAAGCCAGCTATTGTCACAATCAAAGATGTACCATAACTCTGAAAGATCTACAGGAATAAAAATCAATCAATCTATAGAAGTAAAAACAACAAGTTGTAAGGCGACCATTTTCGGATACCTAGTGATACAGCATAACTCTGAAAGAATGATACAAATCTGCAGAAGTAAAATCATAATAAATTAGTGAGAAAAAAAGTTTTTGTTATAAAAGTAGAAATAAAATAACACTAACTTAAAAATTATTAAAATTCACTGTCATGTCACTAAATTAATGTTATCCATTTTTCATGATGCTCTTATGAAGCACACACTGCACATGGCAGCATTCTACTAATAACACATCAGTGTATTGCTGGGTTGTGAGGTATTTACCAGTACTTTTGCACAAACAAGTTAGTTTTAGTTGTGGTTTTGGTTTCAGTAGCCAGAGAGCACAGCTGAATGTTGGGTGAAAGATAAAAAAATTTCAAGACATATTGAAATAGTTTTAGAGCAGAAAGGAGATCATAAGGTGAATAATAATACAGGTACATCCTTTGAAATTACTTCCAAAATCTTCCATTTTTAAAAATGGCAGTTTTTTGTTAATCTTCAGGATATTTTCGAAACTTATAAAAAAATTTTATTGATAATAATTCAAATCAAATTTGCGAGCTTAAAATGAGGGAGATTGCTTCTTCATAGAGTAATGTTAACAAACAAATCTGCAATACCGTGTATTGCTTCTGAGAAATGACAATTCAGATGACTTTAACAAATTATTTGTATCTTAGTTTAATAAAATGTTCATAGAATGGAAAAAGAAAATGTTATTAATAAAGTATTTTTTAAGCTATATGTAAGAAAATTTTCAAATGACAAATTGTTTCTAAAAAAATTGAAGTTTCATGTGTTGTATTAAAAACTAATATAGATGTCATCAGTCTCTCATTTTGGATTTTGTCAACTTGTATACAAGATGTGAACCCTGGAAGAGTTAAAGACACTTGACTTGTTTAACTCTTTCAATAGGATAATAGTACCCTAGAAACAGGGAAAATATTAATCACCACGGTGACCTTGAAAGTAAAGAAACCATCATACATGGACAAAAAGAATGTGATGTTTAAATTGATTTTGTTTAAAAACTAAGGCAATTATTTTAAGTGATTTATTTTTAATTAAGAGTATTAATTTAAGAATATTTTTCTGTTACAGTGAGAAATGGGTTTATTTAGTTCAAGAAAAGTCTGAGGGAACTGAACTTGTAGGTAGTTGGCGAGTAGAAATTGGAGATCAAGATCAGTTTAGTAAGTATAAATACATATCAGGAGTTTAGAGCAATAGTTTACATTTAATGAAAATTTACATTACTAGCCAATCTTACCTTTGGGAGCCACAAAAATAAACAATTTCTTCTGTCAACATCAATCTTATTAACAGGTTCAGTTTAACTGTGAATATTCGTGGCAATTAAAAACAATTGTTTTGTAAAACAGTTGCATGGGAATGGAATGATTTTTTCCCTCTTCACCTGTATTTTTTGTTAACCAAACTTGCTGTTTTAAACAAAATGTTGAAATGTCACTAATAAGCAAAGGGTTAATCTGAACTCAACAGTTAGTGTTACAATAGCATTTATCATTTCTTCTGAAAACTGGAGGAATGAATACAGTGGATATATCCCACAGACTTGTGTGTTTGGCATGCCAAAACAAAATCACAAATATAATCAACAAATGTGATATTATATTTAAAGATGTTTAACCTTTACCATGCCAGACCTAAAAATCTGAATTGTACCTTGTGGCCAGGCTTTTTTTTTTTCAATTGTTTTCAGTCAAAAAAAGGGAATTTTAGAACTTTTTTGCCAAATAACTAATGAAAGGAATTATGGCATGTTATATGCCAAATTAATCAGCATTTAATTCTGGATTTTCTGACATTAACATATTTAACAAAAAGATAACTAGTTGTAATTGGGTTTTTTAGAGACATGTACCCCGCCTTCTCGTGGTGCAGACCGCTAGTACCTTTCAAAAGAGATACTCTCTTGTGGAAGTGAATGAAAGGGGAGGCCTGCCAGATTAGTGTGGCCTACTGATCTGGACAACTATGGCTACTTTTCTTTTTTTCTACCCTGCTGAGGAGTGGTCAACCACACAGGGTCCTGGTGCTGACCATATAAACCCACTGGACTGGACAGATATATGGCTCTGAGCTTGATTATGGATCCTGATTTTGCAGCACTGGTGGGCTTCTGTGGAGGGAAAATCTTCCACTGTGTTTTCTGTTTGTTTGTGGGTTGACAGCCCCAAGTGAATAGATTCACAGGATATCATAGATTCACAGGATATGTTTATCAGCTGGTGGATAATCCTGAGCAGAGGTCATCGCAGGCACCTGAAATCTTTGCTTCTATTGGCATCGTCAAATTCTACATTGGAGGAAGTCTTCCAGTGTAGATGGCTTCAGCCTTTAGTGGTGGGGGTCTTTGCCCCATGTCTGCGATTAGGGTAACGGTAATTGTGTACGGTAAGCCGGCTGTTTGATATTGTCGGCATTCCCTCTCTCAATAAACATACTTTCTTTAAACATCCCACTAACCATTTTCTCTCCATGGGTAGTTGGAATGTGAGGACTCTGCACAGAGCTTTTTCTCTTGATGTCCTCACACAAGAATTCCACCATTATAATTTAGATATTCTCGGCTTGCAAGAGACCAGATGGACAGATAAAGGTCAGATTCTTAAAAATAATCTAAAATTTCTCTTTTCAGGGAGGGACAACAATAAGCATCACTAAGGCATGGGTCTGCTTCTCAGCAGACACGCTAGTGATGCTCTTCTAGGATATGAGTGCATTAATGAAAGGTTTCTTACAGCAAAATTTCAGACAAGCGTTAAAGACTTGAATGTTATCTGCTGTTATGCCCCCACTGAGGATGCCGATGAGGATGAGAAGGATAGGTTTTATGGACAACTTCAGGATATTTTGAATTCTGTCAAGAAAGGAGATATTACCGTTGTTCTTGGTGACTTCAATGCCAAAGTTGGTACTGACTCTGACCTTTGGGGAGGAGTAATAGGCCCTTTAGGTATTGGTAACTGCAATGGCAATAGGCAACGTCTCAATACAGGTAAGTAAACACAATGGTTTCAGAATAACTAACACATATTACAAATACTGTGACATACATAAATACACATGGGTTTCACCTGATGGGCTGCATAGGAATATGATTAATTATATATTAATTAACAGCAAATGGGCTAGTTCTGTTAGAAATACCAGGGCATATAGGGGAGCTGAAATTGGATCTGACCATTACCTTGTTAAAAGTGTCTTGCAACTTAAACTTAAAAAGTGTTGTGCTATATTTAAAAAAATTACCTTTAATACTGAAGCTCTGAAAGACCCAGTTATAGCTAAAGTTTACCATGATAGGTTACTTACTCATTATGACAGTCATGGTTTGCTTAATACTGAAGTTGAGGAAGAATGGGGCCATTTTAAACAGACTTTTTTGGAAACTAACAGTACTCTTTTAGGAAAAAAAGGAGCAGAGGAGGCAGAATTATTTAAGTAATAAGGCACTTGAGCTTATTCAGAAAGAAGGAACTGTAGGAATGTCCTTAATCAGTACCCTACTAGTCCTAAAAGAAAGGATTACAGAGAGCTTAATAAACGTGTAAAGGATCAGTTAGCTACTGATAAGAATCTTTGGCTTGATGGCTTGGCTGACAAAGCTGAGGAAGCAGTTAGGCAACACAACAGCAGAGAGCTGTACCAGATAGTTAATGTTTTATGTGGTAGAAAATGGACAGGCATACAAGGATTGCAGGATAAACAAGGTAATGTTGTAGAAGGTGAGGGTTCTGTCATGGCTAGGTGGGCTGAGCATTTCAACGATGTTCTGAACAATGTGGTTATTTCTACACCCATTGTTTGTAGTGATGATAAATGTATTGGGGCCTTTAATGTTGGCTCTATAGCACAATCTGAAGTTACTTTGCTATTTCTAAACTTAAACTTCATAAATCCCCAAGGGTAGATGAAATTACTACAGAAATGCTTAGAGCTGGGAATACTTCAGTTATCACTTGGATGACTGAAATTTTGAATCTCTTTTATGATAAAGGCATGGTTCCTAAGGATTTTACCAGAGCTATTATTATCCCTATTTTCAAAGAAAGTGATCGCAGTTCTTGTGATAACTATAGGGGTATCAGCCTACTCTCTGTTCCAGGGAAAGTTCTTTCCATGATTGTGCTTAATAGAATTAAGAATCTGGTTGACAGTCAATTGCGTGATGAGCAATGTGGATTCAGAAGTGGTAGGGGATGTGTGGATTAGATATTTTTACTTAGACAGATTCTTGAGAAATGTTTAGAGTTTCAGAAACCTTTGGTTGCTAGCTTTGTTGATTTCAAAAAGGCTTTCGACTCTGTTGATCGCCATAATTTGTGGTTGATTGTGAGATCATATGGTATACCTGACAAGTTAGTTAGCATAATGAAAGCTCTCTATAATAACACTGAGTCGTGTGTGAGAGTTGGTAAGGCTTGTACCAATTGGTTTAGCATTACTTCTGGTGTTAGACAAGGGTGCATTTTGTCTCCTTTTCTCTTTAGTTTGGTTATTGATTATGCTATGCGAAATTCACTTCAAGGGAAAGATTTTGTCCTTAAATGGGCTGGAGATACGAAAATTTCTGATTTAGATTATGCTGATGATTTAGCCCTTTTGGCAAATGATGTTGAGATGAACTCTTTCACTCGAGCTGTTGATGAAACTGGTAGTAGAGTCGGTTTGTTTATAAACAGAGAGAAAACTAAAGTGATGAAAATTGGTCAGGCAGGCTGTGATTCAGTTCATCTGAATGGTTGCCATCTTGAGCAGGTGTCACAGTTTAATTATCTTGGGAGCTGTGTAACAGATAATGGTGATGTGCGGCATGAGATTAACAGACAAATAGGGATTGCTGCCGGGACTTTTAAGAATCTATGGAGATTATGGAGAAATAGGCATGTACACCTAAAGACTAAAATTAGACTGTATAATAGTTTGGTTCTTTCTAGGGTTAGTTATGGTAGTGAAACTTGGACGCTGTGTAAGCAAGATAACAGGAAACTAGATGCTTTTGATTCTAGATGCTTACGCAGTATCTTGGGTATTAGGTGGTTTAACTTTGTAACTAATGATGAGGTTTGGCAAAGGAGTTTGAAACCTCCTTTGAGCAGCATATTGTGCAGAGAGAGACTCCGCTGGTTTGGCCATGTTGCCCGTATGGATAATTATAGATAGGCGAATAGGGTTATGAACAGTGTGCCTAGAGGCCTCAGAAGGAGGGGGAGACCTAGGATGTGGTAGGCAATGTCAAACAGGACCTTGTTAGAATTGGTGTGCAGTGGCCAGATGCAGCAGATGTAGCTCAGGACAGATATGCTTGGAGAATTAAACTGTGCAGTCTGGTTGGACCTCCATAGCCCATGGCTGCTTGAGGATGATGATGATTAAAAATCAACCCAAAGTGAATGCACAGTATTCCCTGTTAAGATGGACATCAAACATTAATTAATAGATTCTGAAAAAAATTCATAACTGACATGGCAGGAATCGAACCTGCATCTCTCCAGATTCATGCCAGAGCGCGCTACCATTGTACCACACGTCGGACAATGAAATTTTTCAGAATGAGACCTTATAAATCTTCTTCATTGAGATGTGGCCGAGACAGCACCATCTATACTCAAGGAGATGCAACTTTTTCAGTCATTGATATGGATTTTTTTTTCAGAATCTATTAATGTTTGATATCTATCTTAACAGGGAATACTGTGCATTCACTTTGGATTGATTTTTAATTTTATATTAACGCCTTTGCATTAACGACCTTCTCATTAACATCTGATAATCAATAGCAATGACTGAAAAAGTTGCTTCTCCTTGAGTATAGATGCCGCTGTCTTAGCCACGTATCAGTGAAGATTATTATTTTTAAGGTCTTATTCTGAAAAATTTCATTATCCGACGCGTGGTACAATGGTAGTGCGCTCTGGCATGAATCTGGAGAGATGCGGGTTCGATTCCCGCCATGTCAGCGATGAATTTTTTTCAGAATCTATTAATTAATGTATGACAGGAATTATGTCTATATGCCAAATTAATCCATTTGATTCTTGATTTTCTGAAAATAAAATATTTAACAAAGTTTTATTTCAATAGGACTTTTTTTGAATCATGTATTAAAAATTGCATCTGGCAATGCAAATAAAAATTTATTTGAAAAAAAACAACTAATATTTAAAATAATGTTAAAAGCATGATGACAAGTTATTACATTTAGTTTTTACACATAATCACTGTAATTCTACTTCAGCCTAGTGAAGTAAACCTTTAAAATTGCTATGTCTTCAATCTCATTACACAAGATAGGTGGCAATCAATTATATCATAGTTGAGTACACTTTAAATCATTCTTAAAGTGGTAAGAGAGGAAAGATGTTTTTCACTGCTTTATTCAAGTTTGGTGGTGAAGTCTTTGGAGTTTGAAGGCTGATGCACTCATTTAGAGGCACACTCTTGATGATATTTGTGGTCTATCACTTGTTGATATGCCAGTCCTGTTTATACACTCTTGACTAAGTCGACACTGTTGTGCACTCAGTTATTTTGTAGTATTTATCACTCTTCTTATCCATCAGATTGCAGCTTTTTGATACACCAAATCAAGTAACTCGAACATGAGAACTTCCCCTTTATTAAAAACATTAGACTTTGACATTCAAAAAACTCAAAACACCAAACCACCCCCACCCCCCTTTTTAAAGGCACTGCTACATTATCTGAAGAAACTTATGTGAAATGTGCATAGCAGTGCCTTTAGCAAAGGGATGTTTTGGTGTTTTGAGTTTTATTAATGTCAAAGTCTAATTTTTTTAATAAGGGGTAAGTTCTTATGTTTGAGTTACCTGATTTGGTATGTCAAAAAGCTTTAAGAAGTAACTCCATGATTTATGAACAAGAAGAGTGATAAATACCACAGAATAACTGAGTGCATAACAGTGTCAACTTAGTCAAGAGTGTATAAACAGGATTGGCATATCAATAAGTGATAGACCACAAATATCATCAATGGTAAATCTCCAAATGAGTGCGTCAGTCTGCAAACACCAAGGACTTCACCACCAAACTTGAATAAAGCAGTGAAAAACATCTTTCCTCTCTTACCACTTTAAGAATGATTTCAAGTGTACTCAACTATGATATAATTGATTGCCACCTATCTTGTGTAATGAGATTGAAGACGATAGCAATTTTAAAGGTTTACTAGGCTGAAGTAGGATTACAGTGATTATGTGTAAAAACTAAATGTAAAAAACTAATAGACAGAAATGTTTATAATGCACATGAACAGAAATGTTATTTATTTCTGAATAAGAAAAAAAAAATTATTTTTCTTGTTTCAAAGTAAATATTTCTCCCATTTTTTTTCATTTTTTTTTTCGGTATCATACTTTGAGAAAAGTCCAGGCTTATTGCCAATTGTGCTGAGTGAAATAAACAAGTCAACTTTGGAATTTGTTTAAAAAATAACACTCAACAGAAATAGGTCATATACCAAGTTAAGCAGAATTTACTCCAAATTTTATGAAAGCAAAAAATTTAAACAAATTTACAAGCATATTAATTTTAATAAGACCTTTTCACAGTGAAATAATTAAATGATCTGACCATGCAATTAAGGCTTAATTTTTTAAAATGTGATTAATGAAAGCAGTTAAATTATATACACTGTTCAAAGTGGCAATCGTAACACTGTGAATAAAGTGATGTATACACCTGAAACTGACAAGATGGAAGCTATGAGGGTAGATGTGCAAATGATTAAAAAACAGAATGTGAGAATGGGAGATACACGCATTTATTGCAGATTAATCAATACATAGTAGGCCCACCTCTGATGGTCCACCCATTCACTTTTACTTTTCCTTAACCAGTTTTACTTTATTTACGTTATATTTATTTTTTGGAGGGATTATTCTTCAGTTGTATCATCATTTTTCCTCATCCATACCATTAAAGGAGTTGCACGAGTGCAACTTCTTTAGTGGTCTGACTTTTGACAGCTGCTAATGCGTGTTAAGGACATGTCCCCCCTTGCATCATAGCTAGCACGAGTGTACGATTGTAAGATTGTGCAAATGTACTTCCTTAGCACATTTGCATGTGCTAAGGAAGTACATTTGCACTTCCTTAGCACAATGCAAGTAAATATTTCACATGAATTGTGCTAAGCACAATTCATGTGAAATACTGCTTGTGTGCAACACACATGTTAGTTGCATACACACATGTTGCAACACACATGTTAGTTGCATATGGCATGTTAGGTCATGGAGCTAGTTGAGATGAAGTTGTGAGTGGAGATACTAGTTGCAGAATGTTAGTAAGAATGAAACTAAGAAAGTTGTTAGTTGTTATGTAGATAGAGCTAATAATTGGGAGAATGTGAGTTTTTAGGTGCTCAGAACATTTTGTATTCATCAGTTTATTTGTTGAGTCATGAATTTTTGGAAATAAACTTTTCATAAAAAAAATATTTTGACTTTTCTAATTTTTTTTTCTTGAGCAGGATAATTGATTTTGATTAAATTTTAACTTTAATAATTTGACAATCTTTTGAATTCTATATAACTAAATAATGCAAAATATTCTTAGCAAACCCTTATTTAACTTTATTTGGCAAAATTAATTGCCTGGCGCTATCCGGAAAATTAGTGTAATTTGTATCAGTCAAAAGGTCCAAAGTGAAGAAATTTTACATACTTTTGGAGAGTTACACCTGTACAGAATAAGTCCAGGCATGGTGGTAAGGACAAATGGCTGTCTGGCATGCTAAAACAGAATCAGGAGTCATCTGTGAACAGTAGCCTCCTCTATTCCATAGTCCATTGTTGCCTTTCTCAACACCAGTGGAGACAGCATAACTGGTGATGTCATTGCAACAGCAGATGCCAGGCTGGGTGACTCGCCCTCATTCCTATGTCACGCAAAAGTTGTCTAATGGTTTGTGTGGACATCACAGTACCTGTAGCAATCCACAAAAGACTGTGGCACAATTGCTGTGGTGAAAGGGTCACAAATGACCCTCCTAAGGGGATGCAATCTTCATGTCTTATGGTGTTGCATGGTGGTCCCATACTTGCCATTTGTGTCATTTGGTGCTCCATGATATTGCGTGAGACTCACTATTGCACTGTGCTCACATTGCACCCCATGCATGTGGTTATTGCTCGAAGGCTAATCTGAGCTCTTGCATATCAGCGATTTGTTCTCTCTCAAAAGTTGTCAGTTGTGCATAAAGGATCGTGCCGGCATCTCCAAGGTATGTTCCAAAGATTTTTGCAATGTGCACTCAAATTACTGTCGATCATACTATGATGGCTCAACTGGCTCAACTGTGTGTCAATCCATGGCTCAACTGTGTGTTGTGTCCATTTGCTGCAGAACTTTGGTCATTTGCTTATCTCTGATTGCCTCCTGCTTCTTGGGCTTCATTCCTACTTTCATTCTTTCTTGAAAGTAAATTTCTTTCCAAATAATATATTTACCTGAAATATAATTTTAATTTCTTTTAATGATTCTTTTCAGTGTGGTATATTTTAAAACATGGGCCAACATTATGCAAGGTGACTTGTATTGCTCACATTAATGGAATTTTCTGTCATGTTATGAAATGGAAAAATACTTTCATGGCTGCTTTTTTTTTTACTAAACATTATGATTTTTTCTCTTGTTTGAGTGTTGAATTTTGGGGAAACGAAAGCAAGAAAAAATCTGTGTCATCAGAGTGGCACAGCCAAGTTACTTCTGGGGGGGGGGGGGGAGTATTATCCATTTATGTTATATTTACTTTTAAAACTGTTGAATATAAACTAAAAAGACTAGTAATTTTTTTGTTTAAAATGAACTGTTGTCGTGGGGAGGAGTAAAACATCCTCATTTAGTATAGCAGGATGTGTGTAAAAACCTATGTCGAAAATGCCCTCCTACAAAAGGACTGATTTCTGTGCCAAGGATGTCCTTTTTGCTTCCATATCCAAGATCTCATTTGTTTTCAGGAATTTCAAGTAATGATACAAGACCAAATTTTTTTACTGGAAAAACAAAGGAATGACAAAAGAGAAATTAATATATAACTTAATGCAATGTTAAAAAAAATCCATAACAATGTTGTAAGCCAGCCATCTGATATAGCATGATTCCAAAAGATTGATGATTTATGGAAATAAAATAATTCTACTGAAATGAAAACTAAGGTTTAAATATTAAAAAAGTAAATACTAACTTTACAAAGGGAGTATATCCGACAGACAGGAACAACACTGTAAATAATCTGTGATGAAGCTACTTATAACACACAGAATGGAGATTACTTGTGTCAGCTATCAGCATCCTTGGCTGTAGGCAGTGAGCCATGACTAGTTGCAGCCAGTCTTGAAGTGTAAAAAGGATTTTTTTAGTTTTAGTTTCGTTTGGAGGAGTGGGAGCAATGTATTAAAATGTTGGGATAAATGATATTAATGATAAAAATACTTCTAGAGATATTAAAATAGGTTTAAGACACAAAAGAGTGTAAAACAGGGGAAAAAACAGAGGTATGTAGTTCTTAATTATTTCCAAAATCTCTAATACCGATAGTGCTTCTAAGAAATTGTAATCAAATGTCAAATATTTTGTGTGAAAAAGGGTTCAAGTCTCGTATGTCGGCGAAATTTCCCCCCACAAAATATTTGATATATTGACGTTAAAATGTCACCCAGGTAACGCTGTGATTGTCACCTATGGTAATCAAATGGCTTCAACAAATCTATTTCTGTTGTAGTTTAATAAAACATGCATCAAATTAGAAAAGAAAATACTTTTCAACGTATGTATGTGTAGCTATATATAAGATATGTAGCTACACATATAATATATAAGCTATATATATAGCTACACATATATATATAAGCTATACATATATTTTTTTTAAATACCCCCTCAAGCAGCTGCTTGCCACAGAGGTCTGACAGGAGCCTGTCAGTTTATATGCCATAGCAGAAGGTCTAAGAGTATGGCAGGACCTCAGCAGAATAACGACACATCCATGCCTTACCCAGGGCTCGAACCCAGGTCCCTTAGATCAGTAGCCAAGCATGTTAACCACTCTGCCATGTAGCTACACATATAATATATAAGCTAATATATATAGTTACACATATAATATATATACAAGCTATGTATATATATATATAGCCACACATGTAATATATATATAGAAGCTATATATATATAGCTTATATATAGACGCTATATATATATAGCTGCATATATAATATATATAAGCTATATATAAAAAAATTATCGAATGCCAATTTTCTGGGGTAGCTCAGTTGGTAGCATACCAGGCTTGTAATCTGCAGTTCCAGGTTTGAGTCCAGCTGTATCAGTATTGAGATTTATCTCTGCAACAGTCCCTGCCCACAGTTAGTAGGGGAAACCGATGGGCTTGGAAAGGCTGCTGTCCATCAGATGGGATATTAAGCTGTGGCCCTGTGTGTAGAAGATCCATACCTTTTGCATATTAAAGAACACATTTGGTGGCCTTAACAGGAGGCTACCATCTGTCTTCCAACAGCTGTTCCAATGAGTCACCTTCCTCCAACCTTCTCTGAGCCTTTGGGATCCTTGTGACCAGGCCATTTAGCCCATTTTTGCAAAAAAAGTGCTGTTCAGAGGTAAAACAACCCAATCCAACTGAATAACTGAGATTTTATATACCTAGAAATGCCAAGTGAGAAGATCTTGATAGATGAAAGTTGATAGCGAGGAACAAGTTCTTAGTATAAAGTCCTTGCCAGCAAGTAATGAGACACAACATATTCAAAGTGGAGAAGGTGGTGAGGAATATTGATGAGTTTGTAGCTTGTTGCTTCAAGTGAATTTTTTTTCTGCTGATCAATGTTTCATGACTGCAGGGGGATCAGTGATAACTGATGATACTTACAGTAGCATATAGTGCTTAAAAATGTAAAAAATCTGCGACATGTTTCTCGCCCTCACTCTGGGTGCATCGTCAGGTGGAAGTGAGCAGCTTTGGCACTACACTAGGGGGCAGTTGTTTGTTTAATGTGGGGGTAAGTTTGGGGTGCATTTAATTGCAATGTCACCAACTCCAATATTCAGAATGGTCAGGAGATGTGCGGGTCACTATAAGGTAATCTGTATTGTGAGGGAGGAGACTAAGGAAGCTCAGAATAAGATCTGGAGGAAGTCTAAGGAACAAGAATGGAATAGTCCTAGATGTGTAAGAATAGAATTGCCCTTGTTTATTTAGCATCGAGCTGTTCTTGTGTGTTGTTACATGTCCACAATTATCACACTTAGTATAAACCCAATGTAATAAAGAATAATTCAATTTTAATTTCTGGTAATTCTTGAAGTTTTCATAATTTCAAGGAAAGCTTCATGTGTGAATAAATTTAAATTTGAGATACTGTCTGCTGCATTGGGTCAATATGTAATAAATGTGACAATAATAAGTGTGATAATTATGTGACTTGTGTAATTTTGATGCCAAGTAAGCAACCCAACATCTAGACCTATTGCTTTTTTAAAACTTTCATCCCTGCAGCTCATTCAACAGCAAGAAAAGCTATTACGACGAGGACTGAAATTTGCATATCATCAACCACTAACACCACTGCACAAAATTATATGAAATTAGAACAAATAAACCCAATATCTGATTGTCAAAAAAGATAAATTAAGATTTAAATTCTATCGCAGCATTCAGGCATACAATAATAACCAACCTGCTATGAAGATGATAAATGAAATCAAAATTCTACAAAACTTGAAGAAAGATAATAATATTAAAATAATACTCACTGATAAAACTTATCACTTATTATTATTAGATGCAGATGACTACATCTGAAAACTAAATGCAATGCTAGATGGATAAACAAGCTACAGAAATTAATTACGACTCACTTCCTACAATTTTAACTAAATTCGCACACCTAAAAACTGATTGTTGTTTATCAGCAAACTTAACCAAAGTATGAAAATCCCTATTATATCCAAACATCCCTCAGATATGTATCAAAATTAAGTTACACAAACCTTTCAGACCAGTAGTTGTGGAACAAAATTCTTCCAGATATAACTTAGAGAAATCAATCTTTCAGTTCTTTGCTCCATTTCCTCCCCCCTCCCACTCCCAGCATCATCCATTCAGGGATGAACCTAATTCCTAATTAACATACTAAAAATAATCTCCAAGTGCTCTCTACATTCATTCCACATTGTTGCACTCTAGCCCAACACACCTCTACTTGATGCATGTATTCAACTTAAAGCCAAATGGTTTGAAGTGGCCAGACTCATGGTACTGGAGTATCTGTACAAGAAGTCTTTTTACCTCATCACTAAGAGTATGTGTTTTTAAAGTTTCAAGCCGACAGCAGGATCTTCATCCAGAACCAAGGTGTCCCCATGGGCTCCCCCTTCTCAGGATTGATGACTGAATCCATTCTCCGTCATGTAGATATACAGTTCTCAATGAAAATCAAATTTGCCCTGTGCTTTGTGTATGCTATATCTCAATTATCTGGCAGCATTCCAAAACAGAATTAAATAACTTCTATCCAAATTGAGCAGTCTTCCCTTACCATCAAGTTTACACATGAAGAAGAACAAACAGACACCTACCATTTTTACTTTCTTCCTATTGCTTTTGGCTTTGACATTTGTCAGGTGGTTGGTTTGTCAGTTTGTGGATTTGACAAAATGTTGTTCCACCATATATTTCGAACATGATTTAGAAACTTAATTATTTATATGCCAAATGAAAGCTTGTGATGCAGGAGTGTCATAGGCTATAAAATATTGACCCCCCCATGCTCTCTTCCCCCCTAAAAAAGGAGAAATGTGAAAACTATTCTTAAACTATATCTCCAAAATTGAGGACCAAAAGTAACAGGCTATATGTCAAATGAATACTTCTGATGCAGAAAATGTAGGCTATGAAAAATTTACCTCCGTGTTTTTCTCCCCCCCCCCCTAAAAAAGGGGAAATATGAAAATGATGATTTCCCTTATATCTCCTGAATGCGAGAACAGAAAGTAACAAGCTATGTGTCAAATGAAAAGGTATGATGTGGGGAGCGTCATAGGCTGAAAAAAATTTACTCCCATGCCTTCTTCCCCCTAAAAAACACGAAATTTGAAACTACTATATCTTCTGAATATGAGGGCATACAGTTAAGAGTTAGGTGTCAAATGAAAGCTCATATAATCACCATTGTAAACTATTTCGAATTTTTCCCCTGTTATTCCCCCCTGATAAAAGGGAGGTGCATTTTTTCAGGATTCAATTTTAACAAGTCATATCTCAAATTAAAGCTCGTGATGTCTCCAGTGTCATAGGCTACATCAAACATGATTCCAAGAGAGGGGGTGTGCTCAATGTTTATTCATCATCATCATCATCATCTTCAAGCAGCCATGGGCTACGGAGGTCCAACCAGACCGGGCAATTTAGTTCTCCAAGCAAGTCTATCCTGAGCTACATCTACTGCATCTGGCCACTGCACACCAATTCTAACAAGGTCCTGTTTGACATTGTCTGCCCACCGCATCCTAGGTCACCCCTTCTTTCTGAGGCCTTTAGGCACACTGTTCATAACCCTATTCACCAATCTATAATTATTCACACGGGCAACATGGCCAACCAACGGAGTCTCTCTCTGCACAATATGCTGCTTAAAGGAGGTTGCAAACTCCTTTGCCTAATCTCATCATTAGTTGCAAAGTTAAACCACCTTATGCCCAAGATACTGCGTAAGCATCTGGAATTGAAAGCATCTAGTTTCCTGTTATCTTGTTTACAAAGTGTCCAAGTTTCACTACCATAACTAACCCTAGAAAGAACCAAACTATTATACAGTCTAATTTTAGTCTTTAGGTGTATACGCCTATTTCTCCACACTCTCCATAGATTCTTAAAAGTCCCGGCAGCAATCCCTATTCGTCTGTTAATCTCATGCCGCACATCACCATTATCTGTTACATAGCTCCCAAGATAATTAAACTGTGACACCTGCTCAAGACTGCAACCATTCAGATTAACTGAATCACAGCCTGCCTGACCAATTTTCATCACTTTAGTTTTCTCTCTGTTTATAACCAAACCTCTACTACCAGTCTCATCAACAGCTCGAATGAAAGAGTTCATCTCATCAACATCATTTGCCAAAAGGGCTAAATCATCAGCATAATCTAAATCAGAAATTTTCGTATCTCCAGCCCATTTAAGGCCAAAATCTTTCCCTTGAAGAGAATTTCGCATAACATAATCAATAACCAAGCTAAAGAGAAAAGGAGACAAAATGCACCCTTGTCGAACACCAGAAGTAATGCTAAACCAATTGCTACAAGCCTTACCAACTCTCACACACGACTCAGTGTTATTATAGAGAGCTTTCATAATGTTAACTAACTTGTCTGGTATACCATATGCTATCACAATCAATCACAAATTATGACGATCAACAGAGTCGAAAGCCTTTTTGAAATCAAAAAAGCTAGCAACCAAAGGTTTCTGAAACTCTAAACATTTCTCAAGAATCTGCCTAAGTGAAAATATCTGATCCACACATCCCCTACCACTTCTGAATCCACATTGCTCATCACGCAATTGACTGTCAACCAGATTCTTAATTCTATTAAGCACAATCATGGAAAGAACTGTACCTGGAACAGAGAGTAGGCTGATACCCCTATAGTTATCACAAGAACTGCGATCACCTTTTTTGAAAATAGGGATCACAATAGCTCTGGTAAAATCCTTAGGAACCATGCCTTTATCATAAAAGATATTCAGAATTTCAGTCATCCAAGTGGTAACCGAAACATTCCCAGCTCTAAGCATTTCCGTAGTAATTTCATCTACCCCTGGGGATTTATGAAGTTTAAGTTTAGAAACAGCCAAAAGAACTTCAGATTGTGTTATAGGGCCAACATTAAAGCCACAATACATCTATCATCATTGCAAACAATGGGGGTAGAACTAACTACATTGTTTAGAACATCACTGAAATGCTCAGCCCACCTAGCCATGACAGAATCCTCCCCTTCTATAACCTTACCTTGTTTATCCTTCAATCCTTGTATGCCTGTCCGTTTTCTACCACACAAAACATTAACTATCTGGTACAGCTCTCTGCTGTTGTGCTGTCTAACTGCTTCCTCGGCTTTGTCAGCCAAACCATCAAGCCAAAGATTCTTATCAGCAGCTAACTGATCCTTTACAAGTTTATTAAGGTCTCTGTAATGCTTTCTATTAGGACTAGTAGGGTATTGATTAAGGGCATTCCTGCAGTTCTTTCTTTCCGAAATAAGCTCAAGTGCCTTATCACTCAGATAATTTTGCCTCTTCTGCTCCTTTTTTCCTAAAAGAGTACTGTTAGTGTACAAAAAAGCCTGTTTAAAATGATCCCATTCCTCCTCAACTTCAGTAGTAAGCAAACCATGACTGTCATAATGACTAAGTAACCTATCATGGTAAGCTTTGGCTATAATTGGAGCTTTCAGAGCTTCAGTATTAAAAGTAAATTTTTTAACCCTAGCACAACACTTTTTAAGTTTAAGTTGCAACACACTTTTAACAAGGTAATGGTCAGATCCAATTTCAGCTGCCCTGTAAGCCCTGGTATTCCTAACAGAACTAGCCCATTTGCTGTTAATTAATATGTAATCAATCATATTCTTATGCAGCCCATCAGGTGAAACCCATGTGTACTTATGTATGTCGCGGTGTTTGTAATAAGTGTTAGTTATTCTGAATCCATTGAGTTTACTTACCTGTAGGAGACGTTGCCCATTGCCAATGCAGCTACCAATACCACAAGGGCCTATTACTCCTCCCCAAAGGTCAGAGTCAGTACCAACTTTGGCATTGAAGTCACCAAGAACAAGGGTAATATCTCCTTTCTTGACAGAATTCAAAATATCCTGAAGTTGTTCATAAAACCTATCCTTCTCATCCTCATCGGCATCCTCAGTGGGGGCATAACAGCAGATAACATTCAGGTCTTTAATGCTTGTCTGAAATTTTGCTGTAAGAAACCTTTCATTAATGCACTCGTATCCTAGAAGAGCATCACTAGCGTGTCTGCTGAGAAACACACCCACGCCTTGGTGATGCTTATTGTCGTCCCTCCCTGAAAAGAGAAATTTAAGATTATTTTTAAGAATCTGACCTTTATCTGTCCATCTGGTCTCTTGCAAGCCGAGAATATCTAAACTATAACGGTGGAATTCTTGTGTGAGGACATCAAGAGAAAAAACTCTGTGCAGAGTCCTCACATTCCAACTACCTATGGAGAGAAAATGGTTAGTGGGATGTTTAAAGAAACTATGTTTATTGAGAGACGGAATGCCGACAATATCAAACAGCCCCCTAATCGCAGACATGGGGCAAAGACCCATTCCCCCACTACTAAAGGCTGAAGCCATCTACACTGGAAGACTTCCTCCAATGTAGAATTTGACGATGCCAATAGAAGCAAAGAGTTCAGGTGCCTGCGATGACTTCTGCTCAGGATTATCCACCAGCTGATAAACATATCCTGTGAATCTATTCACTTGGGGCTGTCAACCCACAAACAAACAAAAACACAGCGGAAGATTTTCCCTCCACAGAAGCCCACCAGTGCAGCAAAATCAGGATCCATAATCAAGCTCAGAGCCATATATCTGTCCAGTCCAGTTGGTTTATATGGTCAGCACCAGGACCCTGTGTGGTTGACCACTCCTCAGCAGGATAGAAAAAAAAGAAAAGTAGCCATAGTTGTCCAGATCAGTAGGCCACACTAATCTGGCAGCCCTCCCCTTCCGTTCACTTCCACAAGAGAGTATCTCTTTTGAAAGTTACTAACGGTCCGCCCCACGAGAAGGCGGGGTCGGACATTAGGTGCTAGGCCTGGCCGGTTCTATGCATCATCACAGGGGATTGGTGCATAGCTCTCCTTCCAGTGACTATCTAGCTACCATTTACAGACCCAATGTTTATTATTCATATATCAAATGAAAGTTTTTGAAGATATGTGTTTTTAATCAGTCTGCAAATGGTAGTTAGGCATAAACTGGAAGGAGAGCCATGTATCAATTACCGGTGATGATGCACAGATCTGGCCAGGTCTAGCACCTAATATCTGACCCTGCCTTCTCGTGGTACAGATTGTTACCATGAGAAGCAAAATTCTTCAAAAGCGAAATTCTCTTTTGGGAGGAATCGGAAGGGGAGGGCTACCAGATCAGTGTGGCCTAATGATCTGGTCATTTATGGCCACATTTCTTTTTTCCCACTCTGCTGAGAAGTGGTCAACTTCACAGGGTCTTGGTGCTTACCATTTATACCTACTAGACTGGACTGGTTTATGGCTTTCAGCTTGATTATGAATCCTGGACTTGCTGCACTGGTGGGCTTCTATTGAGGGAGAATCTGCTGCTATGTTTTCTGTTGGCATGTGGGTTGCCAGCCCTAAATGAACAGAGGCATGGAATACCTTATATCAGCTGGTGGATAATCCTGATCAGAGGCCATTGCAGGTACCTGAACCCTCACTTACCTGGTTGTGCATCGCCAATCCAAAACTGGAGTAATGTATCTCAGGCAGGTCATATGGCTTTTGAAAATGTCCACTTGAAAAGGTGCTGCCTGAAGTTCATTCCTACAAGCATTGGTGGTGTCAGCCTTTAGTGGTGGGGGGAACTTCAACCCTCACTTAGCTAGTTGGGCATCTGCAATCCTAAAGTAGAGTAATATGTGTTAGGCAGGTGCTGCTTAGTAGTGGTCAGCCACACAGGGTCCTGCTGTTGACCATATATACCAACCTGACCTTAATAATGGCTCTGAGCTTGATTATGGATTCTGATTTTGCTGCACTGGTGGGCTTCTGTGGAGAGAAATCCTTCTGCTGTGTTTTCTGTTTGTGGGTTGACAGTCCCAAGTTAATAGATTCACGGTATATGTTTTAGTAAATGCTGAAATTAACAAACTATACATCAGATGAAAATCTCTGATATAGGGAATGTCATAGACTATGAAAAATTAATCCCCCATGCTTTCTTCCCCCCTAAAAAGGGGGAAAATATGAAAATCATTGCTCCCCTCTATCTCCTGAATGTGAGTGCAAAAAGTAACAAGCTAGGTGTCAAATGGAAGCTTGTGATGTGGGGAGCAATAAAGCAATAAAAAAAGCATAAGCAATAAAAAAACTGACCCCTTGCCTTCTTCCCCCCTGAAAAACAGGAAATGTGAAAGTTGTTCGATATCTTCCGAATGCGAAGGTCTACAGTTGCAAGTTAGGTGTCAAATGAAAGCTCATGTAATGACTGTCATAAACTACTTCGAATTTTGCCCCCACTATTACCCCTGATAAAAGGGGGGGGATTTTTGTGGGATTTGACTTTAATGAGTCATTTCTTAAATAAAAGCATGTGATGTCTCCAGTATCATGGGCTATCTCAAACATGACTTCAAAAGGAGGGAATGTAGTTGATGTTAATGAGTCATATATTAAATGAGAGTTTTTGAAGGTAGGTGTTTTTAGTGACAAAAAATTAATCAAAAAAGTTAAAAAATACCTATCTTCCTATAGGGCCCTAAAAGGTAGAAAATAAACCTAAAGCATATCAATGGTGCATTCAATCACTAAGTTCATATTCACTTCAAAGGAAGAGAGGGCCCCGATTTACCTTCTCACCAAGATTGCCAGCCCCCAATCATCCTTTGAAGTGAATATGAAATCAGTGATGATTGTACCATTGATATGCTTTAAGTTTATTTTCTACTTTTACCCTATATGAAGATAGGTATTTGTAAAAAAAATTAATTTATATATATATATAGTATTTTTATATGTATTTGCAATATATATTTAACATTGTCTTTGCATCCATAGTTTTCCAAAGTATTCTTTGAATGTTCATCAGCAAAAATATAACAGGATTCCAAAATAGAGAAAAAGGTAATGCAAAATGTTGCAAAAAATTACAGTCAAAGATGTGATATTTTAAGTAAGTTTTTCCAATTTTGAGGCTAATTATTTTAAGGTTTGGCCACTCTTGAAAAGACAGTCAAAAATTTCTTCTGTCTTTTTCTGCCTGTAGCAACCCAGAGTACAAGCTTGAACTTTTCTGACAATCCTAAATATTAAAGTTCCCAAGTTTTAAACCAGTGGTTCTGGAGCATTTTTTTTATGTTTCACTCTGTTTCGCTTTCTTTGTGCTACCTTGAAGAGTAAATTGAGTGTTCCATTTTATAAAAGATAAATACATCTGAAGCAGCTGCTTGCCACAGAGGTCACACAGTTAGACAGTCACAGAGATCAGCCTGTTAGTTTATATGCCATAGTAAAAGGTCTGTGAGGATAGCAGGAACTCAGCAGAAAAACAGCACAAACGTCCTTGCCTTACACGGGGCTTGAACCCAGGTCCCTTTGATCACTTTACACCCAAATAAATATTCATAAATCTTATATATGTGAGCATAACTCTGGTAACAAAACCAAAGGCAGGCTCTAGGTAAACTATTATTATCAAATTCTGTCATAATTATAAAGAAAGTTTTTATTTTATTTCTGAATAGGTCTCTCCCCCTGGTTAAGAAATTTTTTGCAAACTTGTAAAAAATTGTCACAATTCTGAGAAATCAATGCACACATCATTTGTCAATTTGACTTAAAATGATCCATACATTTTCATTCAGTAGTTTTCTGATGTCAGTGAAATACTGGAGATACAGAGTGATCTGGGATTTGAATGTCAATAAATAGCTTCAGATAGTTGTTGTTTTCAGTTATATCTTACAGAATCAACAATGAACTCTTTATACTGTAGAAAGTAGTTGAAGCTTTTAATTTCTTCCATGAGAAAATTGCCAGTTGTTTTCCAGTTTTTGTCAGGCTGCTCATCCATAGGTAGTTTCAGTTAAATTCCACTTGTATATTGCTACATATGATATGTAAAAATAAGAACAGGACAAAGTTTTTACTTTGCCTTCTCTTTACTACTTGAAATTAGAAGACCATTTTATTGTATTTCTGGTAGCTGAGTGGTCAATAATGCTAGGTTAATGAAATAACTGAGCATGGATAAAACATGTATCTTTTCTCACCGATTCTTTCTCTGATGTATTTTACAGACTGGCTGGAGCCTATCAGTAAAATAGCAGCTAATAGCAGTTAAAGACTGACAGGCTCAGCCAGTCAGTCTTTAACAAGCAGCTGCTTGAGCAGTAATTTATTTTTATTATTTGTTATTCAAACAAATATTTAATCCCATGTCTGCTTTGTAATTTGAATGTAATGAAATGTTCTGACTTCAATATTTCTGATTTTGAATATTTTTAGATTGAGACATTATTTGAAATGCCCCCGTTTTGTGCTTTGATAGGCATTGAATTATTCTATCAGTGATATCAATATAAAATGGATACTACTTTATTTCTAATAATGCTCCTATGAAAATGGAATGTTTCCAGAAGCATGTTTAAAGGAAATGTTTGTGAATTTATTATATTGCCTCTCTGCTGCTAGTGATTACCTCAGACTAGCAGCAGAGATGCAATATAACATTAACCTATGCAATTTTTTTTTGTGAACAAAAATTACATGTTTAAGGAAACGTTCCAAGTTGGATTTTAAGTTTTTTTATATTAACAAATGTTGGTGTCTGCTGAAAAGCGAATGTAACATAGAACTGTTCCAAAAGTAGAGTTTATATTGTTAAAAATTAAAAAAAACCTTGAAATATGTTTTTCTTTTAGTTACATGAAATTCCTATGATTAAAATATTTTTGAAAAATGTTAGTGAAAAATTCATTTGTCAAGACTAACTGAATATAAACTAGCTGTTAAGTGCATGTATCCCTTCACTTATGCAAATTTCACATTATGATTTCACATGAATGTTGATATAAGCAAATACAGATGAGAAAGAAATCACCCTCCTAGGTTTCCATTGTTGAATTTTTAGTGAAGATTGAAAAAGGAATTAAAATATTTATGTAACACAAAAAAATTAGGATTTATAAACAGCTAAAATGAATCATATAAATTTTATTACATATTTTGCAGTAAAAATTTAAAGTGCTGAAACTAAAGGAGTAATAAAAGTTGGTAAAAATATCAAACAAAGTACTAATTAAAATGTCAGAATAAGGTTCCAAACATATTTAAATGAGTGTCAAAAGTTACACAGAAAGGATTAGACTAGACTGTCTGATCTGCTATATTCTCATCCAATCAGCATGGAGAGCCAAAAACAATAATAAGTTATATTTATCACAAATAAATAGAAATAAAATAATTTCATGCAAAAAGTGAAGTTAGACAATTTTTATCTAAGTATTTTAAAGGAACTGTGTTTATAAAGTTATTGCTAGCAGGTAAAATTTTTGAATTAGATGATTTTGAGTTACATAGCCACAGTTTCAAGTATAACTATCGCGTGAGCCAGGGATATATGTGTTTTGTAAAATTAAAAAACCTGTGATTATACACAGTCATATCAGAAAAATATGACCACCTACCTAATAATACGAATGGTAGGTGGTCATATTATTCTGATATGACTGTGTATGATATCTATAAAAGCAAAATTCAAATATCTTCAGTTTTTAAGTAAAAGTTTTAGTGAAAGCCCTCGTGTTGAATTTTTTCTATTTTTATCTAAATTTTTTTAAGAGCTAAAAATATAATGTTGTTTCTCTTCAGTTCATATTTGGAGATTCAAGCATGGTTATCCACATGCATCCACTTTTTTGGAACTGTCCCGTACTGATCCTGACCTCAAAAATTTAACCAAAGATCGTGTTAGTCTCATGCGATACAGGGAAAACCAATATATGTTACCTTTCAGTTACTGGGGCCATCCAGAACCTAGAAATGACAGAAATATGTATGAAATGAGGTCCTATGTTTTAAAAGTAAGTTCATGGAAAAGTTTCTTCTTTATATTTGAAATGTGATAAATATTTATATAACTGAAATCTGAGTCAATATTGTGTTATTAAGTCCAAACTGTGCTAACTTTGATTTTTCTCTGTTTGTGTGCACTTTGTTTTTCATTGAAAGACAGTTGGCATCAAATGAACTGTTCATCAAATGAAATATTAAGCCGAGGTCCTCTATACAAGAAAACATCCTTATGCCTTGTGGAGAACATGTATTTTACTTTGTCACTGAGCTGTCCTACCTGTGACAGCTGTCTAGTGCAAGAGTAGGCAACCTAAATGCCATGTCTGGTCCATCAAAGGATTCTCCTATCTGGCCCACTATTATATCTAGCAGTAGGAAAGATTTTAGCCTATATAATCTGAAAAAGGATTTGAAATGTGCAAATATAGATATATATACACTGAAGAGCCAAAACATTATGACCACCTGCCTAATATGATGTTGGCCCTCAATGATCTTGCACAGTGAGGCATGGACGCTACAAGATTTCTAAAGGTGTCTTGTGGTATCTGGTACCAACACATTACCAGCAGATCCTTTAACTCTTGTAAGTTATGTGTTGGGCCACTGCAGATTGCATGTGCTGTTCCAATACAAACCACAGATTCTCGATTGGATTGATGTCTGGAGAATTTGGAGGCCAGGGCAATACCTGGAAGTCTTCCTCATGTTCCCCAAACCATTCTCGAACAACCGGGGCAGTGTGGCATAGCGCATTATCCTGCTGAAAGAAGACATTACTAGGGGGAATGCCATGAAAGAATGTATCTGGTTTGCAATGATGTTTAGGTAGGTGGTAGATGTCATAGTTTCCTGCACATGAATAACTGGGCCCAGAGTTTCCCAGCAAAACATTGCCCAAAGCATTGCACTTCCTCTACCAGCTTGTTTTCATCCCATGGTGCATCCTGGTGCCAACACTTCCCCAGGTAAATGACATGTACATACCCAGCCATCCACATGGTGCAACAGGAAACAAGATTCATCAGACCAGAACAACCTTCTTCCAATCATTCAAGGTCCAGTTTTGATGCTCTCGTGCCCATTGTGGGCACTTTCAGCGGTGATCCGAGGTTAGCATGGGCACTTGGAGTGGCCTGTGGCTACACAGCCCCATTCCCAGCAGAGTTCGATGTACTATGTGTTGTGACACATTACTCCCGTCACCAGCATTCAAATTATGGGCAAGTTGCGTCACAGTATCCGTTCTGTTGGCTTATACCATACAGGATAGCCTTCGCTCACCTCTAGCATCAATGAGCCATGGCCAGCCCATATCTCACTGGCAGTTTGTGGTTTTTCCCTCCTCAGATTACTTTTTGAAGGTACTAGCCTTGGCTGACCATGAGCACACCACAAGATTTGCCATCTCGAAAATGTTCTAACCCAGTCATCTGACCATTATGATGATTTGGCCTTTGTCAAACTCACTCACAAGTCCACTGCCTTTCCCATCTGAAGAACAAGAATAACACTGATTTAACAGAGCTCAGTATCAGGTGTTATTTATACCATTTCATGACTTTCATGTGCACCATCTTTTACCTGCAGTTGCATTGATTTGCATAAAGATGCACTGGTCATAACGTTTTGGGTCTTTGGTGTATATGGAATAAATTTCTCTTCAGTGGTTTGATTTAATATAATTTTATGCTAAATATAATTGCCAGTTAAATATTGTTTATTTTGTGCACATACAAAGCATGGCTTTAATTTGAGCATCACCAAGAATTTATATTTCTACTGAGTGTAAAGCCTATAAATCTTACCAAAGCTAATGAAGTGTTCATTGAAGCTTATGAATTATATTAGTGGTGCACACACAACCTTTGCCTTACAATCAATGGCCGCACAAAAGATAATTTTTTTCTTAGTCTGCAGTAGTAAAGACTTTAGCATGTAGAACACACTGAAGGCATACCTTCCTTTACACATAAACATAATACTTCACTGAGAAAATTTCAGAAATATTACATTATTTATAAATTTGTAACAGTAACAACAATATGAATGGCAAATAATTCAAATATCTTATGTTTTTGATATCAACATAAACAATGAATAGTAAATCCACAGAGTTACCTGCTGACTGTGTAGTCAATGAATCAATAAATAGTTTTGTGGAAAAAGCTCCCCCCCCCCCCCATGTCAGAAAGCAAAACTATTTATCAACATAAGAGGTTGCTTGCTGCACAAAAAGCAATGGCAAGCCAATTGTGGCCTGCAAATTGTGCTGCATTGAATTATATCATCAATTTTATGAAGCTTTTCAAAATTTGTAAAATTGCCCACACATTCTGTCACAAGACAATCTTCTAATGATACTGTGAGAGTTTTGTCACTCAGGGATAAAGCAACCCATTCCAAGTTAGCTGAAAGCATTAACCTTTACAGTGTCAAGTTTCTGAAACTCAACTCATTCTGATGACCTAATTAGTTTACATCAGAGGATGAGCTATTTTTTCATTGTAATCAACCCAAAAAATATGTAACTTTATAGCTTTTCTGCCAAATAACTAATGAAGGGAATTATGGAATGTACATGCCAACTTAATCAGCATTTAATTCTGGATTTTCTGAAAATAAAATATTACAGTGTTGGGTTTCTGAAATTGAACTCTTTCTAAATATTACGAGGCACGGCAGGATCAAACTCTTTAATAAAACATGAATAAATGCTGTACAATAAGTCTCGATGCCCAATTCCGCTACGATTCACCAGTGCATCGCATTGAGTATTACATTTGATGTATACATAACTCTGAGCATGACAATATGTCGCTCGCCAAATCTAGGGTGCGGACATTTTATGTATTATCATAAATCTCAGATGTCACTATACCTTCGTTATATAATACCATATACTTAGTACTATGTAACGCTCCAAAGAAATGCAAAATGCTTTTAAGTTTGGACCCTTTTTCTGATCCAAATAATTTTATGCTCCGGATAGCTGAGACGGGCGCCAGGCAATAATTAACCAATTGCCAAAAAAATAAATAAAGTTAAATTAGGGTTTAAAATACCAGCGAGCGTTAATGAGTAAGAATCCAAAAATGATTGTCAAAATGTAAATATTAAATACTAATCAAACAAATAACATTGCTCAAGAGAAAAAAATTAGTAAAGACTCAAAAGGTTTAAATAACAAACAAATTTATTTCCAAAAATCACTCGCCAAAACTTCAATGAAGAAGATACATTAACTGAGCACTCTTCTGTGCTACATGCTTATGCTCTACTGAGCTCACTCACTTCTATCTACTGTCTAACTAACTACTGTGACTGTCTCTATGTGCTTCTTACTATGTGCTTCAGTGCTACGTGCATACAGTGCTATGTGCATACAGTCTTACTATGTGCATACAATGCTTCATATACACTTACTATGTGCTACTGTGACAACATGTCATCAGGTTTTTAACAAGAGGTACAAAGGCCCGCACGTGTCATGTTGCATGCCAGGAAAGACATTTACATAAAATGACGATCGACGCAAGCTATGACGCAAGAGGGGGCGTGTCCTTGTGCACACGCTTTAGCGGGTGAGAGTTGGTAGATCGGAGTTCCGCATGCGCAACTCCTAACTCTTGGAAGCGAGTGCTGTGATGCCAAAAAGGAAATAAAAATCCCCAAAATGATAAATATAACGTAAATTAAGCAAAACTTGTTAAGGTAAAGTAAAAGTGAATGATGGGGCATCACAACTCCCCCTTCCAAAGGGAGTCAAAAGATTTGACCTAACAGATTTTGACGAGCAATTTTTGAATAAAGGACACATCTTACGTCATTTACACGTGGCTGAATTGTGATAAGTAAAAGTATGCTAACACAAACTTTGATAAGACGAACTATTCTCACTTTGACACAATTTTCCAGCACAACTAAAGGTACCTCCTCCCAATCCTCCTAACAAAAATGTGTTGCAGCTATCCTATTGTAAACACATACCAGTGGCTGTGACAGTTAACTGTATACTAGCATAATCGGCCTACCTAGTATCACATTCTGATACAAACTCGAAATTGGCATAACTTGAACTGTACAGTGAAAAGGTTAATACACTCCTAGCTTTCTTAACTTCTAGAAAAGTTAAAGACATGAAAAGAAAAAAATATTAAATTACATATGTTGCTAGCGGGGTGATAACTTCCGCTTATCCCCTAACTCCAATCAAAAAAATACGTGAAATCTAAATTCTTCTCCTAAATCACATAAAAAAACGGGTATTCGAACACCATTATCTCCTCCTAATTACATCAAATATGTAAAGCTAAGAAAATTCAAATTTTACAAACAAGCGGGATTGTAATCATCCACTAATTCTTCTCCTATACACAGCAATCACGAGCTAGCTGAAATAAAATAATTATTAGATACCCCCCCCCCCCCCCCTTCAGAGCTAACGTCCCCCTCCCAAAGGAGTTATGCTGGTAACAACTTGGTCACCAGACTATGCCATTTGGGGACAGCTCCAAAAAGGTACACAAAAAAAAAAAAAAATTCTGCAGTCATCATCATGGTCAGCTCATATATATACAAATAAATACTGCCAATGTCATCCCAAAAATTACGCATCATTGACACATAAATATCACTGATGACACTGAACAGATTTAAACACATATACATAAATCGTATCTAAGAATAAAGAAAAAAAAGTGTAAATAATTTATAATATACAACGATAGCAATTCAGCCAATCACTTTTTTTATAAATCTCATTTTTTTTTTATACATAAATTCACTTGGGAATGCACGTTATTTTACAATACAAAATTAAAAAATGAAAAAATATTAAATCACTAATTCTCTTTCACTCTCCTCATTCATATCCATAAACATTTTACAATTTCTAAACTTCCCAATATCGACTTACAAAATTTTCAGCTATCAGTCAGCTGAAACGAAAAAATCTACAAAAATACACTTTAAATCACGTTAATGCAATATAACAACTAGAACTTCGATGAACAAGAATGCAAAAAAATTCTATTCACGTAGTATAAACTCGAACTACAGTAAATTCACTTTCCGAAAATAAATATTCAAACTCCAAAGTTTCAACAAGAGATTAAACATTGCTAACTATATAAATCACAATAAAGCTTCTTCTTCATCTTCATCTATTCCAGAGAAAAGAGAACATTTATAAATCAATAAGTGCCAAGTGGAAGAATAATAATATACTTAAATTTCATTGTTGGCACTCCGTTGCGATAATTCATCCAGTCTGGTTTCGATGACATCTTTCCGTCATCGTTGGCTTGCTTCAAGTAAAATCGTTGCTGAAGATCTCGCTCATGACGTCATCTTTGCTATGTTGACTGCTTCGCTGCCGGTTGTCACTACGTGCGGATTTTTGAAGAACCTGGTCTTGTACTTTCTAGGCTTATTGGTGTCCGCCTCCAAATGACTTTTCAACAGTTGAGGACTTCCAAACTTGCCAGACTCGTCAGGAATACTTGCGGTCGGCACAATTTCTTGGTTGCTTTTTTCTTCATTAAAATTAGTTTTCCTTAAAGCAGACTGAAAAATATTTTCATCATTATTAATTTCCGTTAAACTTCTACTTCAGAAACCTTTTCATCAACTAAAACGGCTTTCTCATAAGGTTGTTCTACTTCACAAACTTCGTTATCTAAAATTGCATTAATTGCACTAATGGGACATTTTGTAGATGCTTCTTGAATATTCTGCTTTGGACTACAAGGCAATTCAAAAAATCCACAGGACTGCGGCTGCACTGTCAATTGACAATTGTCATAATTATCATCTAAAACTTGTTCCTTTGAAAATGGAAGATCAGCTTCTGTATCATTACGATCTATTAGTTTAGTTTCTTCATGACAAGCATTAACAAAAGGTAAAGCCATAGTGGCAAGGCATAACTCATGAGAGGGCTTTTCATGAGGAAATTTGGCCTCTCGCTTCAAAGATCCTAATTCAAGCTTCCCGAATTTTCTTTCTTCGATGACAATATTGTTCCATGTGTCCTTGTCGGCCACAAAAATCACATCTTAAAGTTTCTCTATTGTTCTTCAAAAATGTTTTAGGTCTAGTGTCATTGTTCGAAGCTTGATGTGGAACAAATTCTCTGCTTTGTTCATATTCTATAGTTCTAGGCGTGTTCGGCACACATTGTCGGGACTGTGTAACTTCTGGTTGTGCAAGAGTCATTCTACGAGACTCAATCTGATAGTGCTGCTTTTTCGGGGATTGCATCCATTGTTGGTTTAATTCAGTTGCTGCAGATTCTCTTCTTGCAGTATATTTCCGAGCCAATTTGACTAAATCTGAAATTGAATTCACGTTTCGTACTTCTAGGAATTCTCTAATGGGCAAAAGCAATTGAGATAGTATGCAATTTACAATATCAATTTCAGCGGCATCAGCATCGCACAGCTTGTATAACTCTACTGTACCCCAGATAAATTTTTCTATGTCATCTCTTTCCCTTTGTCTTCGTGAAAACAACTCTGTGGCTAGTTCTGTAAAATCATTATAAGCCGGATATATGTCCATGATTTCGCTTTTGAATTCTTCCCAATTTTCAATTCTATGACGACATCCCACGTTATTCCACCATTGCTTAGCACATCCAATTAGACAAGATACTGCTGAAACAACTTTTTTGTTGCTTGGCACTTCATGTAAACAGAAGTGCTCCTCCAACTTGGACTTAACCAACTTGGACTTGACAACTTGACCAACGTGGACTTGACAAATGTCCATGATGATGGACGTTTCGAACCATCGAACCTTATCTCAGGTAAAGGCCAATTAACATGATGACTATAGTTTATAGATGGATTGGCAAATCATCGTTGTGGCAGTTGAAAATAATCTGTTCTATCACTTGCTTCTGACGGAACAGAAAATGGAACTATATGTTCTATTGGTTCTATTATTGGTTCAAAGTTTCTATGTTGGTGAACTGACATAGCATTGTCAGCAAATTTAGGGGTTGTTGCCGTTTCCCCTTTTCTCCCGATGATCATCAAGCAGATTCATTAGCACTTCTGCTTCCTTCATTACATCTTGCAACCTACCCTTTACTCTTTCTAAGTCAGGAGTCATTATGGCAGAATCGGCCATATTGCTAGCAGACATGTATTGCCAAAATTTTGAATTTTGGAAATTTTGAAAACTTTTTTTAATCTTGAGCAGTGCTCAAAGGTACTGCTATACAGCAATACTAAAGCTACAACTAAGCTTGCAAAAATATAAATTTGCTTATCAAAAAAGTTTTTTTTCTATTGTACCTATGTACGTGCGTGCCCGGACACTTCTAATCTTTACATACAATAAATATCTTAATTATCAACAATAACTGCACTGAAACTTCAGTACCTTTGACTAATACATAAAAAAGTTAAGCTTCTTGCTCAACAAAAAATTTCGGCTTAAGCTGCCGTTAAATCTATAAATAGTACATACAACTAATGAGCTCAAAAATTACTATCTTTGACAATCACGTTAAATAACATACAAAATTTATACACAAATATATAGTCCCTGTTCTTGGACCACTATCTTTTACTACTGGCAAGTCCCTGTTCATTGCGCCACTTCTTTTATCTATCTCTGTAATGCTCCAAAGAAATGCAAAATACTTTTAAGTTTGGACCCTTTTTCTGATCCAAATAATTTTATGCTCCGGATAGCTGAGATGGGCGCCAGGCAATAATTAACCAATTGCCAAAAATATAAATAAAGTTAAATTAGGATTTAAAATACCAGCGAGCGTTAATGAGTAAGAATCCAAAAATGATTGTCAAAACGTATATATTAAATACTAATCAAACAAATAATGTTGCTCAAGAGAAAAAATTAGTAAAGACTCAAAAGGTTTAAATAACAAACAAATTTATTTCCAAAAATTACTCACCAAAGCTTCAATGAAGAAGATACATTAACTGAGCACTCTTCTGTGCTACATGCTTATGCTCTACTGAGCTCACTCACTTCTATCTACTATCTAACTGACTACTGTGACTGTCTCTATGTGCTTCTTACTATGTGCTTCAGTGCTATGTGCACTTACTATGTGCTTCAGTGCTACATGCACTTACTATGTGCTACTGTGACAACATGTCATCAGGTTTTTAACAAGAGGTACAAAGGCCCGCACGTGTCATATTGCATGCCGGAAAAGACATTTACATAAAATGACGAGTGACACAAGAGGGAGCGTGTCCTTGTGCACGCGCTTTAGTGGGTGACAGTCGGAAGATCGGAGTTGCGCATGCACAACTCCTAACTCTTGGAAACAAGTGCTGTGATGCCAAAAAGGAAATAAAAATCCCCAAAATGATAAATATAACGTAAATTAAGCAAAACTTGTTAAGGTAAAGTAAAAGTGAATGATGGGGCATCACAATTATCAACTAAATACTTTCTTTAACCTGTCTTAAAGAGTACTAGTTAGCAAATACAAGAGGCAATATTACCACAGACTTGCAAAAGGCTGGAACAAAGTCTGTGGTAATATTGCCTTTTGTATTTGCTAACTAGTACTCTTTAAGATAGGTTAAAGAAAGTATTTAGTTGATAGTACTAAGTATATGGTATTATATAACGAAGGTATAGTGACATCTGAGATTTATGATAATACATAAAATGTCCGCACCCTAGATTTGGTGAGCGACATATTATCATGCTCATAGTTATGTATACATCAAATGTAATACTCAATGCAATGCACTGGTGAATCATAGCGGAATTGGGCATCGAGACTTATTGTACAGTATTTATTTGGGTTTTATTAAAGAGAAATTGAACTCACTGTGGTGGCCAAATTTGTTTCAGAGTGTTGTTCCATGGCCGAATGATTAGCACTCTTGGCTACTGTTGTAAAGGACCTGTGTTTGAGCCCCAGGTAAGGCATGGATATTCATGTTTTTTTCTGCTGAGATTTTGCCATCCTCACATTCTACTATGGCATATAAACTGACAGGCTCCTGTGAGACCTCTGTGACAAGCAGCTGCTCGAGGGGGTATTATTTATTTTTTTTAAAAATATGGCAAAATAATTTTTAATAAAATGATTAAAAAATAATTTTTAATAAAATGGCAAAATTCAAAGAAAAAAATTGGTAGGTTAAATATTTTTAAGCTCTTTTTTTTTTTCATTCAAAATTTTACTGTTTTTCCCCCCATTTTATCATTAGTAAATTTAAAAAAATCATGTTTTTTTTCTAAATTATTTTATTTAATATGAGCAGTTAATAATATTTTTATTAACACTTAAATCTTTCATTTATTTAGTTTTTTTTCCTAAATTTTTTAGTCATTTATACATATAATGCATATTCTTAGACTTTTGAAGGTCAGCAAACTAAGCCTAAGAAAAACAGTGTCATAAAAATTATTTTGCTTTAAAAATAGGATAATTTAAATAAAAATTGAAAAATACATCAGAAAATTAATATAGAATTATGAAATAAATGTTTTAAAGCATTTAAAGTTTAACTCAAGCACTGAATTTGAGAATGAGTTGCTTTATTATGAAACTGTATAACTGCTACAAAAAAGTTTAATTCTAATATTCCAGTAGAAATTTTGGCTAAAAATTCAATAAATATTTTGTGGAAAAAACTTCACCGACATACAGGACATGAACTCGCATCTCTCCAGAAACATGCCAGAGTATTCTTGCCAATTGAACTAATACCAGCTGATCGTTTTTCCACTAATTTAAGACTTTAAACTTTTCACCAATGATTTTCGGCACCAACAATTGGCGCCATCTATGATCAACAGGTGGCAACTATTTATTTTTATATTACACTGAATAAGATGGAAATAATAGTCTCTTCGTGCTATTTAGCATTATTAATGATTTAAACATAGGTGACAATAACAGCATTACCTGTGGATGACATTTTAACATCGATATATAAATTTAGCATTGCTTCTGGTGTTTGACAAAGGTGCATTTTGTCTCCTTTTCTATTTAGTTTGGTTATTGATTACGTTATGCGAAATTCACTTCAAGGGAAAATTTTTGGCATTAAATGGGCTGGAGATATGAAAATTTCTGATTTAGATTAAGATGATGATTTAGCCCCTTTGGCAAATGATGTTGATGAGATGAACTCTTTCATTCAAGCTGTTGATGAGATTGGTAGTAGAGTAGGTTTGATTATAAACAGAGAGAAAACTAAAGTGATGAAAATTGGTCAGGCAGGCTGTGATTCAGTTAATCTGAATGGTTGCAGTCTTGAGCAGGTATCACAGTTTGATTATCTTGGGAGCTATGTAAAAGATACTGGTGATGTGTGGCATGAGATTAACAGACAAATAGGGATTGCTGCCGGGACTTTTAAGAATCTATGGAGAGTGTGGAAAAATAGGTGCATACACCTAAAGACTAAAATTAGACTGTGTTATAGTTTGGTTCTTTCTAGGGTTAGTTATGGTAGTGAAACTTGGATACTTTGTAAACATGATAACAGGAAACTAGATGCTTACGCAGTATCTTGTGCATTAGGTGGTTCAACTTTGTAACTAATGATGAGTTGGAAACCTCCTCTAAGCATCATATTGTGCAGAGAGAGACTCTGTTGGTTTGGCCATGTTGCCCGTATGAATAATTATAGATTGGCAAATAGGGTTATGAACAGTGTGCCTAAAGACCTCGGAAAGTGGGGGAGACCTAGGATGCGGTGGGCAGACAATGCCAAACAGGACCTTGTTAGAATTGGAGTGCAGTGGCCAGATGCAGTAGATGTAGTTCAAGACAGACTTGCTTGGAGAATTAAATTGCATGGTCTGGTTGGATATCAATAAATATTTTGTGGAAAAAACTTCGCCGACATACAGGACATGAACTTGCATCTCTCCAGAAACATGCCAGAGTATTCTTGCCAATTGAACTAATACCAGCTCATCTGTTTTCCACTAATTTAAGACTCTAAACTTTTCACCGATGATTTTCGGCACCAACAATTGGCGCCATCTATAATCAATGGGTGGCAACTGTTTATTTTTATATTGTGCTAAGTAAAATGAAAATAATAAAGTCTCTTCATGCTATTTAGCATTATTAATCATTTAAACATAGGTGACAATCACAGCATTACCTGGGTGACATTTTAATGTCAATATATCAATAAATGTGTGTTAAAGTCCCATATGTCGACAAAATTTTTTCCACAAAATATTTATTGATATATTGACGTTAAAATATCACCCAGGTAACACTGTGATTGTCACCTTTGTTTAATTCATTAATAACACTAAATAGCATGAAGAGACTTTATTATTTCCACCTTACTCAGCGCAGTATAAAAAGAAATTGTTGCCACCCGTTGATCATAGGTGGCGCCAATGGTTGGCACCAAAATCATTGGTGGCGCCAATGGTTGGCACCAAAAAACATCGGTGGCGCCAATGGTTGGCACCAAAAATCATTGGTGAAAAGTTTAGAGTCTTAAATTAGTGTAAAAAAGATGACCTGGAATTAATTCAATTGGTAAGAATACTCTGGCATATTTGTGGATAGATACGGGTTCAAGTCCCATATGTCGACGAAATTTTTTCCACAAAATATTTATTGATATATTGACGTTAAAATGTCACCCAGGTAACACTGTGATTGTCATCTATGGTTAAAAATTTGCAAATTCCTGATCTTAATTAGTTTATTTGGTTGAAATGTAATTAAAAGTATTGATAAATAAAGTCCTACTGTTTGAAAATCACAGCTTTGAGTAATCCTAATGCTCTTTGGACTGCTGCCATTACAAATCATTAGTGGATTCATTTTCGACTGTTTCAAATAAATTATTATTAATAATCGCAGTATCCATTTGAGGAGCAATAAAATTTCAGACAAGCGTTAAAGACTTGAATGTTATCTGCTGTTATGCCCCCACTGAGGATGCCGATGAGGATGAGAAGGATAGGTTTTATGAACAACTTCAGGATATTTTGAATTCTGTCAAGAAAGGAGATATTACCCTTGTTCTTGGTGACTTCAATGCCAAAGTTGGTACTGACTCTGACCTTTGGGGAGGAGTAATAGGCCCTTTTGGTATTGGTAGCTGCAATGGCAATGGGCAACGTCTCCTACAGGTAAGTAAACTCAATGGATTCAGAATAACTAACACTTATTACAAACACCGCGACATACATAAGTACACATGGGTTTCACCTGATGGGCTGCATAAGAATATGATTGATTGCATATTAATTAACAGCAAATGGGCTAGTTCTGTTAGGAATACCAGGGCATATAGGGGAGCTGAAATTGGATCTGACCATTACCTTGTTAAAAGTGTGTTGCAACTTAAACTTAAAAAGTGTTGTGCTAGGGTTAAAAAATTTACTTTTAATACTGAAGCTCTGAAAGATCCAGTTATAGCCAAAGCTTACCATGATAGGTTACTTAGTCATTATGACAGTCATGGTTTGCTTACTACTGAAGTTGAGGAAGAATGGGATCATTTTAAACAGGCGTTTTTGGACACTAACAGTACTCTTTTAGGAAAAAAGGAGCAGAAGAGGCAAAATTATCTGAGTGATAAGGCACTTGAGCTTATTTTGGAAAGAAAGAACTGCAGGAATGCCCTTAATCAATACCCTACTAGTCCTAATAGAAAGCATTACAGAGACCTTAATAAACTTGTAAAGGATCAGTTAGCTGCTGATAAGAATCTTTGGCTTGATGGTTTGGCTGACAAAGCCGAGAAAGCAGTTAGATAGCACAACAGCAGAGAGCTGTACCAGATAGTTAATGTTTTGTGTGGTAGAAAACGGACAGGCATACAAGGATTGAAGGATAAACAAGGTAAGGTTATAGAAGGGGAGGATTCTGTCATGGCTAGGTTGGCTGAGCATTTCAGTGATGTTCTAAACAATGTAGTTAGTTCTACTCCCATTGTTTGCAATGATGATAGATGCATCGGTGGCTTTAACGTTGACCCTATAACACAATCTGAAGTTATTTTGGCTGTTTCTAAACTTAAACTTCATAAATCCCCAGGGGTAGATGAAATTACTACGGAAATGCTTAGAGCTGGGAATGTTTCGGTTACCACTTGGATGACTGAAATTCTGAATATCGTTTATGATAAAGGCATGGTTCCTAAGGATTTTACCAGAGCTATTGTTATCCCTATTTTCAAAAAAGGTGATCGCAGTTCTTGTGATAACTATAGGGGTATCAGCCTACTCTCTGTTCCAGGTAAAGTTCTTTCCATGATTGTGCTTAATAGAATTAAGAATCTGGTTGACAGTCAATTGCGTGATGAGCAATGTGGATTCAGAAGTGGTAGGGGATGTGTGGATCAGATATTTTCACTTAGGCAGATTCTTGAGAAATGTTTAGAGTTTCAGAAACCTTTGGTTGCTAACTTTGTTGATTTCAAAAAGGCTATCGACTCTGTTGATCGTCATAATTTGTGGTTGATTGTGAGATCATATGGTATACCAGACAAGTTAGTTAGCATAATGAAAGCTCTCTATAATAACACTGAGTCGTGTGTGAGAGTTGGTAAGGCTTGTAGCAATTGTTTTAGCATTACTTCTGGTGTTCGACAAGGGTGCATTTTGTCTCCTTTTCTCTTTAGCTTGGTTATTGATTATGTTATGCGAAATTCATTTCAAGGGAAAGATATTGGCCTTAAATGGGCTGGAGATACGAAAATTTCTGATTTAGATTATGCTGATGATTTAGCCCTTTTGGCAAATGATGTTGATGAGATGAACTCTTTCATTCGAGCTGTTGATGAGACTGGTAGTAGAGTAGGTTTCATTATAAACAGAGAGAAAACTAAAGTGATGAAAATTGGTCAGGCAGGCTGTGATTCAGTTAATCTGAATGGTTGCAGTCTTGAGCAGGTGTCACAGTTTAATTATCTTGGGAGCTATGTAACAAATAATGGTGATGTGCGGCATGAGATTAACAGACGAATAGGGATTGCTGCCAGGACTTATAAGAACCTATGGAGAGTGTGGAGAAATAGGCGTATACACCTAAAGACTAAAATTAGATTGTATAATAGTTTGGTTCTTTCTAGGGTTAGTTATGGTAGTGAAACTTGGACACTTTGTAAACAAGATAACAGGAAACTAGATGCTTTTGATTCCAGATGCTTACGCAGTATCTTGGGCATTAGGTGGTTCAACTTTGTAACTAATAATGAGATTAGGCAAAGGAGTTTGCAACCTCCTTTAAGCAGCATATTGTGCAGAGAGAGACTCCGTTGGTTTGGCCATGTTGCCCGTATGAATAATTATAGATTGGCGAATAGGGTTATGAACAGTGTGCCTAAAGGCCTCAGAAAGATGGGGGAGACCTAGGATGCGGTGGGCAGACAATGTCAAACAGGACCTTGTTAGAATTGGTGTGCAGTGGCCAGATGCAGTAGATGTAGCTCAGGATAGACTTGCTTGGAGAACTAAATTGCACGGTCTGGTTGGACCTCCGTAGCCCATGGCTGCTTGAGGATGATGATGATGATGATGATAAAATAAATGAGTAGTAAAGAATCACAGGATAAGTCCTGTAGACATGGAACTAATGAAATAATGAGCTGAAAAAAAATTCAGCTCATTATTTCGTGAGTTCCAATATAAATAATTTTCAGTCAACATATCAATAAAAGTGTGTTAAAATCCCATATGTCGACAAAATTTTCAATCAATATATCAATAAATGTGTTAGAAGCATTAAAGTAAGAAAGATATTTAAAATTGAATGTCTGCTTAAATAGTGATCGAAAGCCAGTGTGTGTAGTTCTTGAATGACGCAATTTCTGGTAGTAATAAAATCAATATCTTTATGTTAAAAGTTTAGAAAGCATTATAACTAGTAGATCTATAAATAACCCAAAGTACAAGGAAATGCAACTGAGCAATAATCTACAGTAGGGGTTTTCAACGTGGGGTATGTGGTAAAATTGTTTGGGGTATGCCATGAGAGCTCAAAAGTCATTAAATATAGGTTATATATATATGTTTTATTTCCATTGTTATACTATAACTGTAGTTTTATCTATCCATACAAGGGGTATGCCAGTTACATGCACATTCCAAGGGGGTATGTGAAGAATAAAAGGTTGAGAACCACTGATCTACAGAATAAAGGCATAAACTAAATCATTGCTACTTGATGCTATTTACAATGACTGAACACGTGCAAACACTTACTGAAGACTCAAATAGATTTATTTTTAAACTTTATTAAAAGAATTTTCAAGAGGAATCAACAGGCAAAAAATATATATCATAGATTTAAATGTTATTTTTGATATTTGATTAGCAACATTTGAAAAAAAATTCAGAATTCTATTCGAAAACAATATTTTTTCACAACTTTGTACTAAGGGAGCAAAACTTACATCTCTGATCATTAGAATTCAAAAATGAAAGCATTTCAGTGGGCTCTTATATGGAAAGGGTTAACAGTAGTAATTTGCATCAATGGGTGACTGGAAAATGTAAATGTTAATATATTATTAGCCCTATACAATGCAAAAGGATTTTCTCATTTATCCCTTAAAATGAAAAAGTAGCATTTTATCATCACCTGAGGTTAAGGGGCAAATCAGTCAGTGTATATCTTGAATCCCAACGTGTCTTTAATTTAGAAAATTGACACACATTGAATATTGCATATTTTGGACAATGTTTGTGACAGTGCATGCTGACATAGCATTTGGCAGAGTTTTAAAGAGACATACAATGAAAGTACATACCACTTCATTGAGTGTTATAGAGTTGCTGTTGGTTAACAGGTTTGGATAAAGATGCATAAGAGGATGAAGATGGGTGTAGATGTCATTAGGAGATCATGGGTTCAAATCCCACCCACCTTAAGACAATTTTTCTTCTACACCCATCTTCATCTTGTAATAGTTCAATGGTGATTAAATACTTAGTAAAAAAACCTTGTTTAATGTGGGTCTCCCCTGAATGCATTTCCTGCTTTATACGGGGATTGCCTGTATACACAGGCAGTTCCATCTGTAACGAATTAATTGGCTCCAGAATACCATTCCATTAAATGAGAACAAAAGTCTCATTCTAATATAAGAGAAATTGGTATATTGGTTTCTTCATAATAGCAATATATTTTAAAAAATCAGAATAGGAACATATTTTTTGATATTAAAAGCATTTTAGACGCATTCAATTCTAAGTTTTCTTTCTTATTATATTATTATTTAAGTCCTTCCTAAGTTTATTTTCCTCTAGGTTATGACAACAGCATTCCAAATTTCTCAATAATTTATCCTTTCCTTTAATCATTGCAGCTGAACTCTGGGCTGAATTCAGCATGTTCACTACCTTCATAATAATGCAAACACCATTTTCACATTCTTCTCTGACCTTTTTCTTCATGACCAAGCTGATGGTTTTCCTTTTACCTGCACTCCCACCTTTCTATAACAGCACTTTTTTTATGACCCATTTGTAATTTTTGTGAAAACTGTTTGAAATTGCTAAATCACAATAGTGTGAACATATTTCCACTCTGGCAAGTCACCTAGCTACATGTGTGCACACCAAAATGAAAGCCTTGCTATCTGTATACAGAGACATGCTGTTACTGAATGTGGTCAAATGCACAGCTCCTTTTGTACTCAGAATTTTTGTCAATTTAGACAGAAAAGGTGTGAATTGAAATAATTTATTAAATGAGAATTTATTAAGCAGGAACTGCCTATATATATCATAGATTTAATATCATTTTTGGCATTTGGTTAGAAGCAAGTGAAAAATTGCCAATATTTATTCAACAAGCAAATTTACAACTGTGGAAATGATATATTAATTCCCAGTCAATAGAATTTGAAAAATGCAAATGATGTATCAAACTCTGATGCGTGTTAGGGTTAAAGCCATTTATAAGCATAGCATGAAATAAAAATTGTGCCTAACAACTAATTAGGATTTTGCTCTTTTATTTCCACCAAATACTCATACCTGTATATAAAGATGCCATGTCTCTAATTAAAAAAATAAGTAAAAATACTCATTCCACATTAAAAATTAAAGTTTTAAAATATTCACACACAAAAAACTATTAAGTATTCCTGATATTGCATGATGAACAGTGTGGATTCAGAAATGGTAGAGAAATATATAGATGAAATTTTTTCACTTAGGCAGATTTTTGAGATATGTTTTGAGTTTTGGAAATCTGTGGTCACTAACTACATAGATTTCAAAAGGTTTTTGTTCATAATTTGCTGGTTGATTGTTATATCATATGGCATGCCAGACAGGTTAGCATTATGATGTCTTTCTATAATAACACTGAGTCATATGAGAGTTTGTAAGGCTTATAGCAATTGTTTTTGTGTTTTCACTGGAGTTCAACAAGAGTGCATTTTGCCTCCTTTCCCATTTAGTTTGATTGTTGATTATGTTATGCTGAATTCACTGCAACAGGGAAATTGGGGTCTTAAAATGGTCCAGAGATTCAAAAATTACTGATTTGAATTATGCAGATGATTTGGTCATGTTGGCTAATGATAGATCAGGGATGAAAATTCGTCAGTCAGATGGTGCTTCACTTTCTTTGAATAGTATGCCCTTAAGCAAGTATCTCAGTGTAATTATCTCAAAGCTGTTTAAAATATACTGGTAATTATTTGAGTGATAAGGCACTTGAGCTTATTTCAGAAAGAAAGAACTGCAGGAATGTCCTTAATCAATACCCTACTAGTCCTAATGGAAAGCATTACAGAGAGCTTAATAAATGTGTAAAGGATCAGTTAGCTGCTGATAAGAATCTTTGGCTTGATGGTTTGGCTGACAAAGCCAAGGAAGCAGTTAGACAGCACAACAGCAGAGAGCTGTCATCATCATCATCATCATCCTCCTCCTCCTCAAGCAGCCATGGGCTACGGAGGTCCAACCAGACCGTGCAATTTAGTTCTCCAAGCAAGTCTATCCTGAGCTACATCTACTGCATCTGGCCACTGCACACCAATTCTAACAAGGTCCTGTTTGACATTGTCTGCCCACCGCATCCTAGATCTCCCCTTCTTTCTGAGGCCTTTAGGCACACTGTTCATAACCCTATTCGCCAATCTATAATTATTCATACGGGCAACATGGCCAAACCAATGGAGTTGATGATGCCAATGATGCGTAAGCATCTGGAATCAAAAGCATCTAGTTTCCTGTTATCTTGTTTACAAAGTGTCCAAGTTTCACTACCATAACTAACCCTAGAAAGAACCAAACTATTATACAGTCTAATTTTAGTCTTTAGGTGTATACGCCTATTTCTCCACACTCTCAACAGATTCTTAAAAGTCCCGGCAGCAATCCCTATTCGCCTGTTAATCTCATTCCGCACATTACCATTATCAGTTACATAGCTCCCAAGATAATTAAACTGTGACACCTGCTCAAGATTGCAACCATTCAGATTAACTGAATCACAGCCTACCTGACCAATTTTCATCACTTTAGTTTTCTCTCTGTTTATAACCAAACCTACTCTACTACCAGTCTCATCAACAGCTCGAATGAAAGGTTCATCTCATCAACATCATTTGCCAAAAGGGCTAAATCATCAGCATAATCTAAATCAGAAATTTTCGTATCTCCAGCCCATTTAAGGCCAATATCTTTCCCTTGAAATGAATTTCGCATAACATAATCAATAACCAAGCTAAAGAGAAAAGGAGACAAAATGCACCCTTGTCGAACACCAGAAGTAATGCTAAACCAATTGCTACAAGCCTTACCAACTCTCACACACGACTCAGTGTTATTATAGAGAGCTTTCATAATGTTAACTAACTTGTCTGGTATACCATATGCTATCACAATCAACCACAAATTATGACGATCAACAGAGTCGAAAGCCTTTTTGAAATCAACAAAGCTAGCAACCAAAATGTTTCTGAAATTCTAAACATTTCTCAAGAATCTGCCTAAGTGAAAATATCTGATCCACACATCCCCTACCACTTCTGAATCCACATTGCTCATCACGCAATTGACTGTCAACCAGATTCTTAATTCTATTAAGCACAATCATGGAAAGAACTTTACCTGGAACAGAGAGTAGGCTGATACCCCTATAGTTCTACCAGATAGTTAATGTTTTGTGTGGTAGAAAACGGACAGGTATACAGGGATTGAAGGATAAACAAGGTAAGGTTATAGAAGGTGAGGATTCTGTCATGGCTAGGTGGGCTGAGCATTTCAGTGATGTTCTAAACAATGTGTTTAGTTCTACTCCCATTGTTTGTAATGATGATAGATGCATTGGTAGCTTTAATTTTGGCCCTATAACATAATCTGAGGTTATTTTGGCTATTTCTAAACTTAAACTTCATAAATCCCCAGGGGTAGACGAAATTACTATGGAAATGCTTAGAGCTAGGAATGTTTTGGGTACCATGTGAATGACTGATGGATTTTTTCCAGTGCTATTATTATCCTTATTTTTAAAAAAGGTGATTGCATTTTTTGTGATAACTATAGGGGTATCAGCCTACTTTCTGTTCCAGGTAAAGTTCTTTGCATGATTGTGCTTAATAGAATTGAGAATCTGGTTGACAGTAAATTGCATGATGAGCAATGTGGATTCCGAAGTGGTAAGTGATGTGTATGATCAAATATTTTCACTCAGGCCGATTCCTGATAAATGTTTAGTTTCAGAAACCTTTGGTATCAACAAAGCTAGGGCTTTGTTGATTTCAAAAAAGCTTTCGACTCTGTTGATCGTCATAATTTGTTGTTGATTGTGAGATCATATGGTATACCAGACAAGTTAGTTAACATAATGAAAGCTCTCTATAATAACACTGAGTCGTGTGAGAGTTGGTAAGTCTTGTAGCAATTGGTTTAGTATTACTTATGGTGTTCGACAAGGGTGCATTTTGTCTCCTTTTCTCTGTAGTTTGGTTATTGATTATGTTATACGAAATTCACTTCAAGGGAAAGATTTTGGCCTTAAACCCCTTTGCTGGAGATACAAAAATTTCTGATTTAGATTATGCTGATGATTTAGCCCTTTTGGCAAATGATGTTGATGAGATGAACTCTTTCATTCGAGCTGTTGATGAGACTGGTAGTAGAGTAGGTTTGGTTATAAACAGAGAGAAAACTAAAGTGATGAAAATTGGTCAGGCAGGTTGTGATTCAGTTAATCTGAATGGTTGCAGTCTTGAGCAGGTGTCACAGTTTAATTACCTTGGGAGCTATGTAACTGATACTGGTGATGTGCAGCATGAGATTAACAGATGAATAGGGATTGCTGCTGGGACTTTTAAGAATCTATGGAGAGTGTGGAGAAATAGGTGTATACACCTAAAGACTAAAATTAGACTGTATAATAGTTTGGTTCTTTCTAGGGTTAGTTATGGTAGTGAAACTTGGACACTGTGCAAACAAGATAACAGGAAACTAGATGCTTTTGATTCTAGATGCTTATGCAGTATCTTGGGCATTAGGTGGTTTAACTTTTTAACTAATGATGAGGTTAGGAAAGGAGTCTGCAACCTCCTTTAAGCAGCATATTGTACAGAGAGATACTCTGTTGGTTTGGCCACGTTGCCCATATGGATAATTATAGATTGGCGAATAGGGTTATGAACAGTGTGCCTAAAGGCCTCAGAAAGAGGGGGAGACCTAGGATGCGGTGGGCAGACAGTGTCAAACAGGACCTTGTTAGAATTGGTGTTCAGTGGCTGGATGCAGCAGATGTAGCTCAAGACAGACATGCTTGGAGAACTAAATTGCACAGTCTGGTTGGACTTCCGTAGCCCATGGCTGCTTGAGGATGATGATGATTCAAAGGTTGAAATTATAATAAAAAGTATTTTATATTTCTGCCTTTCAAAATTTTAAATAGAATATGAAATTTAAATTACTCTGAACCCAAAGTCATCTGACTTAGCAAAGACTTGGACTCAGCCCGGCAAAGTTCGAGCCAAAAATGATCGCTAGTGAGAAAGGTTTAAATGTTTGCATTGCATAGGTTTGAGTGTGGCTGTTCCAAAATTGAGGAGAAATGACAGAGAATTAATTTGATTCTCATTTAATTTAGCCTAAATTCAATCTTCTGAAATTAATATATTGAATAATATTCAAAAGCACCAGTATGTTGTTAACCTTGAATAAACTTACATCATCTAGTAAAAGGAAAAAGAAAAGTCAAAAGATTTATGCTTGAAAATATAATAATAATAATAATAAAAATTATGACTTGAGTGCAAAACAGTAAAAAAAGCTGAAAAATTATGGCTTGAATGCAAAAGCTGAAATTTATAATAAAATTACATGCATTTAATGTTTCATGATTTACAGCCTTTTTTTTTTCATAGTTCGTTTACAAAAACACGTTTTTTTTTTGTATTTTTCAAAATCTAAAGAATATATTACTAATATTTAGACAGATACTTAATAGCCCTGATATATAAACTGTTTAAGATTCTCTATGTTTGAGAGATGCAAGTGAAAGATGTGGACCTCTACTAGTGACTAAGTTTTTTGTTTATTAATATATTAAAAAAAATAAATCAATAATACTGGTTGAATACCACTTGAAAACTCAATCAGAAATATTATTAACAGTTTATAATTTCATTCTAAACAATCGCTTTTGAAATCTGGCAGTTTTTTTGTATAAACTGTTTTAAACTTTCCTGCCACTTCGATATTTTGATTCTTTAGATTTCACACAATGTTTAAACTAGTTTCAAGTTTGGCCTCGATTTTGTTAAAGGTACGAATTGAACTTTTAAGACAGTACGATACAGCTTATGTCGAGTTCCTGGAAATCATCGGTATAAGCAACATTGTTTAAATAGGAAAAGTGGGTAATTCTAACCCAACATTATATCTATATGTTTAAAAAATTGTTAATTAAATCACTATCGCGATGTGCAATATGCTGGCTCAATAATAGTTTGTGAATACTGAAACAAAGGAAACAATATACAATTCTGTTATAAATTTGTTACTTTAGTATCAAAAGTTTCTACACAAATGTAATGTGTATTGTTTTCTATTATAGCTATAGTAGTAATAAAAATATCTCTAGTTATTACAGTAATGAGGAGAACAGTGAAACTTAGTAATATTATAAAAATAATATATGAAAAATAATAGATATTCAGCAAATATTCATTGAGGGAATTAGGTGGTTTATCACTTCCAGTATCAGCCAGCGTTGGCATACATCATTTACAAGAAATATGTCGGCATAGTTGGAAGCTAAATTTTATACATGAAAAGATTTGCTAGATGCGTTTTTGTGTCTTTCAATGCTAATAAAATAAGAGTAAAGTAAAAAAAATTACACACGTACCCGGTTGTTCATAAATTCGTATCAGAGCACTGCCTATAGGTGGTTTTCAGATATTTCAACGATTATTTACATAACTTTCGAGTTTTAAATTTTCTTTCACATGCTTCTATTACACTTTCAAAACTTATCAATGCATCTAATTGCATATATTTGAATGCAATGCAATACAGTGTATACAGTGATACAACATTAAGCTTAGCGAACGATAGTACATTTTTTATAATCTTGATGTGACTGAAATGTTTCACAAGTTATATTTTTCGTATACTGAGTATAGCCTTGACAAATTGCAGTATTAGTAAGTTACTTCACTTTGTCCACAAAAAATTATACGAATATTTTTGTTTTCTATTATAGCTATAGTAATAATAAAAATATCTCTAGTTTTTATGGTAATGAGGAGAACAGTAAAACTTAGTAATAAAGTTATAAATCTCTTTGCCAAATATTCATCGAGGCAATTAGGTGGTTGTTAATTATACAGTATTATATAACAAGGAAACTAGAAGAATATTATATAAATGTAAAATTTATGTTAGAAAAACTTAATGAAGTTAAGAAAATACTTTTGCTTTTATGTTAAAATGTTTATATATATTTAATTTATATATATATATATTTTGTTTATGATAATTTTAAGGTAACCATTATTTCCCTTGCTTCCCTGGATGCTTTGCCACTGTTCAAAGTTAGCTTTCACTTATATAACATGGGGGGAGGTGGTCATAATTTAGTGAGCACTGAGTATATATGAACAATTAATATGATCTATGCTTAAGAAGTATTATTAATTCAATTTGTTTTCTTAGTAAACATTGCTTTGATAGAGTCATGCCATTACTCTTTTTCAATGAAAGAATTGATCCTTTACTATAACAAAATAAATGTATTTCAATAAATTTTTCTGAAATACAACTGGATGAGGATGATTAATTAATATTTGATCCTTCTGCTTGATTTCTCTTTCACTTTAGTGTATTCTAACACCAAATTTCTCTCAAAAGTTCATTGTTCATAAATCATGGATCATTTACCTGTCATTTTTCAAACAAATTTAAATAGTCTCAATAAGCAATTTTTTTTTTTTTAGATAACTCCTGAATAGCTTTTGTTTTTCAAATTCCTTTCTTGTCTGGTATGTATTCTATTGAAACAGACACATCTAGCCAGCTTACAGCCAGATGGCCAAAATATGTCACCCCCTCTCTCCATCCCACCCAGTGGAGTGTGCCTGCGAAACAAAGGCGATTTGATCCCTACCAATTCTGATTTTCTGTTCCTGCAACAGACCAGATATCATTGAAATAGGCAATCCAATTTGGTCTGTGATGGTGAAACACATGGAGATCAGTGAGCAATCTTGACCCTGTATGATCACTTGCAGATAATCGCATTGGGTTGGAATTGGAAAGTGAATGGTAACCTTGAGGGAGTCCAAAATCTTCTGTTTCCAAAAATAGAAATTTTTTGTTAATTTCCTGGAGATTTTCGAAATTTTAAGGAAAATTTTGTTGATAATGGTTCAAATTAAACTTGTGAGCTTAAACATGTGGTTGCTTCAGCACAGAGTAAAAGTTAACAAACAAATCAGCAATACCATATATCTCTTCTAAAATATGGCAATCAGGTGGTTTTATCAGATTATTTATATTGTAATTTAATAAAACATGCATCAGATTTAAAAAAGAAAATATTATTTTTCAAGCTTGAATTGCTTTTTTTTTTAAAGAAAATTTTCATGTGTTCCATGCCTACATGACATCTGTGATACTTTATCATTGAATTTTCAAATGGCAATCTTTTATTTTTTAACATTTAATTCACAATTTATACTGTATTGAAGGCAGAAGTATCTGGCCTTCCTAGTTACTTGTAAAATTACTGATACATACTTATTACATATCCTGTAATGCTTACAGCTAGTTACTCAGCTATTTACCAACTTAAGGAATCCTTTTATGCTGCAGAAAAGTTCCTAAGCACTTAAAGATGATGAATATAGGTTGAAAACAGTGCATATTACCATGGTTTCTGATGAGTAAGGCTGGCTCAGCCATTTCACTTGGTCATCAGCTGTTGCTCTGGTATGCTGATATTCTCTATGGAGGAGGTTGCTGTTGATGATTACTGTATATCAGTTCTTTTCTCTGTAGTGTGCCTATAACTCATCAGTGATTACTCCATTACTCATATGAAGCAAATGATGGCATGCACCACTAATGTCAGATCGTAGACATATGGGTAATTAGGCACTAGTTTGATGATAACATTGAACTTGCTTCAGTTTACTGCAGTAACTTTGTCTATTCTTTTCACCACTTGAGTAAAGCGAAAGTGTCAAGGAAAGGTTTAGACTTTTTAGTATGCACTGTCTTTTGAGTGCATTTGGGGACTATTCAGAGCCCTCCCAGGCATGTGCACACGATCAGATCAACCACTAAGTGCCTCCTGTCTGATACTTTTTTTTGTGAGCAAATTGGAATCTGTCATTTCTGGTATGATCTATAGTACCTTGTATTAAAAAAAAATGAATCCATAGTTCATCATTGATTTTGAGTATTTAACCACTATTAGGCTGTTTTAGGTAACAGGATGAAGATGGGTGTAGAGGAAAAATTGTCTTGAGCTGGGTGGGATCTGAACCTATGGTTCCCTGATGACGTGTCAGGTGCCCTGACCAATGAGCTCTGGCTGCTGATCAATTTCTTCTCTATTGCTGATGTTATGCCAATCATAGATTGACACCATCTGGTCAATCACTGTCTTTTGAGTGCATTTGGGGACTTTATTCTTCAGAGCCTTCCCAGGAATATGCACATGGCCAGCCATGCTACAAGAGTCCACCTGGCTCAAGACAATTTTTCCTCTATATCAATATTTTTCTTGTTACATAAAACAGATTAATAGTGGTTAAATACTCAGTAAATTAATGATGAAACTGTGAATTCATTTGTCTTTTTATTCATATGTTTAATATATCTTTTTCTTTCTGTTCCTAAGAATTTTAAGATAAACGTTGCCTCCATGGATGCTTTGCCACTGATTTTGATGCCTATCACTTTATTGTTAAGAATAATAAATTCTTGAAGTTTCATGTGTTTTAATTTTAATCTATTTTTATAATTTGCATCAATTATATGAAATTTAATTTCTTTTCTTTCTAGCCTGGCACCATGATAGAATGGGGAAATAACTGGTAAGTTTGCTTCTAAAAGTATTACATATTTAAAAGAGCTAATAAATCTGTAAATGGTATCTAGGTAGTCACTGGAAGGAGAGCTATGCACCAATCCCCTGTGATGATGCATAGAACCAGCCAGGCTTAGAACCTAATGTCCGACCCTACCTTCTCGTGGTGCAGGCAGTTAGTACCTTTCAAAAGAGATACTCTCTTGTGGAAGTGAACAGAAGGGGAGGGCTGCCAGATTACTGTGGCCTACTGATCTGGACAACTATGGCTACTTTTCTCTCTTTTTTTCTACCCTGCTGAGAAGTGGTCAACCACACAGAGTCCTGGTGCTGACCATATAAACCAACTGGACTGAAATATGACTCTGAGCTTGATTATGGATCCTGAATTTGCTACACTGTTGGGCTTCTGTGGAGGGAAAATCTTCCGCTGTGTTTTCTATTTGTTAGTGGGTTGACAGCCCCAAGTGAATAGATTCACAGGATATGTTTATCAGCTGGTGGATAATCCTGAGCAGAGGTCATCTCAGGCACCTGTACTCTCTGCTTCTACCGGCATCATCAAATTCTACATTGGAGGAAGTCTTCCAGTGTAGATGGCTTCAGCTTTTAATGATGGGGGAACAGGTCTTTGCCCCATGCTTGCTAATATACTCTGGCATGTTTCTAGTAAGATGTGGGTTCAAATCCCGTATGTCAGTGAAAATTTTTTCCGCAAAATATTTATTGATTTATCAATACCAAAAGAACAGCAGGTAAAGCTGTGATTATTATCAATGTTTAATGAAAGGTTTCTTACAGCAAAATTTCAGACAAGCATTAAAGACTTCAGTGTTATCAGCTGTTATGCACACACACTGCCGATGAGGATGAGAAGAATAGGTTATACAGACAACTTCAGGATATTTTGAATTCTGTCAAGAAAGGAGATATTACTCTTGTTCTAGGTAACTTGAATGCCAAAGTTGGTACTGACTCTGACCTTTGGGGAGGAGTAATAGGCCCTTTTGGTATTGGTAGCTGCAATGGCAATGGGCAACGTCTCCTACAGGTAAGTAAACTCAATGGATTCAGAATAACTAACACTTATTACAAACACCGCGACATACATAAGTACACATGGGTTTCACCTGATGGGCTGCATAAGAATATGATTGATTACATATTAATTAACAGCAAATGGGCTAGTTCTGTTAGAAATACCAGGGCATATAGGGGAGGTGAAATTGGATCTGACCATTACCTAGTTTGTCTTGCAACTTAAACTTAAAAAGTGTTGTGCTAGGGTTAAAAAATTTACTTTTAATACTGAAGCTCTGAAAGATCCAGTTATAGCCAAAGCTTACCATGATAGGTTACTTAGTCATTATGACAGTCATGGTTTGCTTACTACTGAAGTTGAGGAAGAATGGGATCATTTTAAACAGGCGTTTTTGGACACTAACAGTACTCTTTTAGGAAAAAAGGAGCAGAAGAGGCAAAATTATCTGAGTGATAAGGCACTTGAGCTTATTTCGGAAAGAAAGAACTGCAGGAATGCCCTTAATCAATACCCTACTAGTCCTAATAGAAAGCATTACAGAGACCTTAATAAACTTGTAAAGGATCAGTTAGCTGCTGATAAGAATCTTTGGCTTGATGGTTTGGCTGACAAAGCCGAGAAAGCAGTTAGATAGCACAACAGCAGAGAGCTGTACCAGATAGTTAATGTTTCGTGTGGTAGAAAATGAACAGGGATTGAAGGATAAACAGGGTAAGGTTATAGAAGGTGAGCATTCTGTCATGGCTAGGTGGGCTGAGCGTTTCAGTGATGTTCTAAACAATGTGGTTAGTTCTATTCCCATTGTTTGCAATGATGATAGATGCATTGGTGGCTTTAACGTTGGCCCTATAACACAATCTGAAGTTATTTTGGCTACTTCTAAACTTAAACTTCATAAATCCTCAGGGGTAGACGAAATTACTATGGAAATGCTTAAAGCTGGGAATGTTTCGGGTACCATGTGAATGACTGATGGATTTTTTCCAGTGCTATTATTATCCCTATTTTTAAAAAAGGTGATTGCATTTCTTGTGATAACTATTGGGGTATCAGCCTACTCTTTGTTCCAGGTAAAGTTCTTTGCATGATTGTGCTTAATAGAATTGAGAATCTGGTTGACATTAAATTGCATGATGAGCAATGTGGATTCCGAAGTGGTAAATGATGTGTAGTTCAAATATTTTCACTCAGGCAGATTCTTGATAAATGTTTAGTTTCAGAAACCTTTCGTTGCTAGCTTTGTTGATTTCAAAAAGGCTTTCGACTCTGTTGATCATCATAATTTGTGGTTGGTTGTGAGATATGATATGTTATACCAGACAAGTTAGTTAACATAATGAAAGCTCACTATAATAACACTGAGTAGTGTGTGAGAGATGGTAAGTCTAGTAGTAATTGGTTTAGCATTACTTCTGGTGTTCGACAAGGGTGCATTTTGTCTCCTTTTCTCTTTAGCTTGGTTATTGATTATGTTATGCAAAATTCACTTCAAGGGAAAGATTTTGGTCTTAAATGGGCTGGAGATATGAAAATTTCTGATTTAGATTACGCTGATGATTTAGCCCTTTTGGCAAATGATGTTGATGAGATGAACTCTTTCATTCGAGCTGTTGATGAAACTGGTAGTAGAGTAGGTTTGGTTATAAACAGAGAGAAAACTAAAGTGATGAAAATTGGTCAGGCAGGTTGTGATTCAGTTCATTTTGAGCAGTCTTGAGCAGGTGCAGTCTTGAGCAGGTGTCACAGTTTAGTTATCTTGGGAGCTATGTAACAGATAGTGGTGATGTGCAGCATGAGATTAACAGATGAATAGGGATTGCTGCCGAGACTTTTAAGAATCTATGGAGAGTGTGGAGAAATAGGCATATACACCTAAAGACTAAAATTAGACGGTATAATAGTTTTTTTCTTTCTAGGGTTAATTTTGGTAGTGACACTTGGACACTTTGTAAACAAGATAACAGGAAACTAGATGCTTTCGATTCTAGTTGCTTACGCAGTATCTTGGGTATTAGGTGGTTTAACTTTGTAACTAATGATGAGGTTAAGAAAGGAGTCTGCAACCTCCTTTAAGCAGCATATTGTGCAGAGAGAGACTTTATTGGTTTGGCCATGTTGCCCGTATGGATAATTATAGATTGGCGAATAGGGTTATGAACAGTGTGCCTAAAGGCCTCAGAAAGAGGGAGACCTAGGATGCGGTGGGCATTAACTGAGTAGTGTGTAATAACACTGAGTAGTGTGTGAGAGATGGTAAGTCTAGTAGTAACTACACAGTTACAGTGTCAAACAGGACCTTGTTAGAATTGTTCAGTGGCTGGATGCAACAGATGTAGCTCAGGACAGACATGCTTGGAGAACTAAATTGCACGGTCTGGTTGGACCTCCATAGCCCATTGTTGTTTTAGGATGATGATAATGAATAAATCTGCAATATTATTTGAAAATAATTTGCAAATTCTATTTGCATTAGTAGCTAACAAGACTGGAAGATGATCTCTGCTCATTACTGGAACAACGAAACCACCCAGGTGTGTTATGGTTGTAGCATGGCTAATCATGACTCAGTTGGTAGTGTACCAGGCTCGTAATCTGCAGTTCCTAGGTTTGAGTCCCAGTTGGGTCAGCATTGAGATTTATCTCTGCAAAACTCCCTGCCTTCAGTCAGTAGGGGACACCGACAGGCTTGGAAAGTTGGCTGTCCATAAGATGGGATGTTAAGCCATAATTAAAAATAACTTAAAATTCTATGTCATTGAGTAATAAAATTTTAAAGTCTTCCTTCAAAAAAAAAATAAAAAATATACCCGCTATTTGTATATTAAAAGTTTTTAGGAGAAAACCCAGAAGTTTTTCAGAGCAATGACAGTGCTCTGTCTTCAGTGAAGTGACACTATATGGTTATGTTAGGGTTGTTTAGAGCTTCTTTCCACATGTCGTGAAGGGGGATTCCAGTGTCTTGGTTGCAGGTGGGGATAGGCGAGGTACTTATTTCAATAGCCTCGCAGACTATGGTTCCATAGTAAGTGGATGCACGTGCAAGTAGTGTAGCATGCTCGCAGTCAACATGCAGCAACAATAGACTGAGAGCCAACCACACTTCTTGCACATGCATCCACTTTCATTCAACTTAACATGTAAATATCTGATATCTTTTTGTAATACAGTGTATATTGAATTAAACAGCATATAATTCTAAATTTATGAAAATAAAATTTCTAACCAAAATAAGAAAGAAATTGAAAGACATTTTAGATTGATGTAGCAGTAAAAGGAATCTAGTAGTGCAATTAACCTTTCTAGTGTCCTGCCTGAAATACTGGTTTGCATCCAGAGGCCAAGCTATTTTCTCCCTATGCCCAGCCAAAAATGATTAACTTTAGAACTTTTTGGCAAATAACTAATCATTACTATTGTAAAAAAGCCTTATAATAACACAGAATCATGTAATATGATGCATTATGGGGGGGGGGGGGGAATTTGATAGTGTTAAAATTTATTATGGTTAGCGCACTTGGCTACTGATCTATGGGACCTGGATTCAAGCCCCAGATAAGGCATGGATGTTCCTGTTGTTTTTCTGCTGAGGTCCCACCATTCTCTCCGACCTTCTACTATGGCATATAAACTGACAGGCTCCTGTCAGACCTCTGTGGTAAGTAGCAGCTTGAGGGGGTATTTATATATGTTATATTATTGAACATTTTTCCACTAAGAAAATTTTATGTTTTTAGTATCTTGATGATGAAAAGGTAGTCTGATCAAATATTGTCAATAACAAACTATAATACAAGGCAAAGTAAAAATCCTAATATTTATATCACAACACCTAGAAAAACTATAATCAAAAAACATTATATTTATTTATCAAAAATTTTCAACTCATTGTCAGTTATATTAAAAATTAAAAATATATTTACAAATATTCAAAGTATCTTTGCAATTATGTTGATGAAATAGAAATTATTGATTAATATGAAGAAATAATCATTATAAAAGCACTTATTTTTAACTAAATCATTGTATCACAGTTATTATCAGATTACTATGTAGTTCACATTACTGTTGCTAACGTTTAACTAATGTATAAACTTTTAGTTTACTAATACTATGGGCAAGTGTCTTTACTCTTGTGGTGTAGTTATTTTTACAAAAATTTTGTATGCTACTATTTCAGGGTATATGTAACTATACCATGTATTCATATCTGTGGAAATAAATGATTGTTTGAGTGAGTGAGTGATTCTTGATTGATTGAAAAAAATTATGGCATGTTATATGGCAAGTTAATCAGCATTTTAATTCTGGATTGTTTTAAAATAAAGTATTTAGATATTTTATTTTAAAAAAGATGACTCATTTTATTTTAATAGTATTGTTTTAGTCATATTGTTAAAAAATGCATCTGGCAATGCAAATAAAAATTTATTTAAAAAACTAATAGAGATAATTTTAATGCATATGAATGGAAAGACTAATATTTTTTTCTGAACAAAAAATGAAGTAAAAATTTATTTATTTCCCTCTTTTTATAATTTTTTTTCTCAGTACCATAATTTGAAGAGTCCAGGATTTTTGCCAGTTGTGCCGTCAAATAAACAAGTCAACTTTAAAATTTAAAAGAAAACAATCAACAGAAATAGGTCAAGTTATATACCAAATCAAGCAGAATTTAACTCCAAATTTCAGGAAAATAAAAAATTTAACAAACTTACAAGCATAGTAATTTTAATAAGACTTTTTCACAGTGATATTGTGAAAAAGTAGATTGGACTATTCAACTTAGGCTTAATGGTGGAAAATATGATGAATAAAATCAGTTAAATTATATATAAATCAAAAGTAAATTTCTTCCCAAACAATATAATATTTATCTGAAACATGGTTATTTTTTTTTAATGATTCTTTTCAGCATGGTATATTTTAAAACACAGACCAGCATTATACAAGGTGACTTGAATTGCTCACATGAATGGGATTTTCTGTCTATTTATGAAATGGAGGTGCACTTTCTTAGCTGCTTTTTTTTTTGCTAAACGTTATGGATTTTTTCCTTTGAGTGTTTAATTTTGAGGAGTCATTACAACAAAGCAGGAAAGTTTATACCATCAGAATGGCATAGCCAAGATACTGATGGGGGGGGGGGGGAGAGGTAAACATTTTTAAAACCATTCAATACGAACTTAAAAACTCGTAATTAAAAAACTATGAAATTTTGCTAGGGAGTAGAGATAAAACATCCTTAGTGAGTGTAGCTGTGGGGGGAGGGGGTTTGAAAATCCTTGACAAAATTGCCCTCCCATATAAGGATTGATTTCTGTGTCAAGGAATCCTTTTTGCTTTCATATCCAAGACCTCATTCATTTTCAGAAAATTATACAAGATCAAAGTTTTTTTATTGGAAAACAAATAATAAAAGAAAATTTTATATATAACCTAATGCACTGTTAAATAAAATATCTGCAACAGCTTGTAAGGTGGCCATCCGATGCAGTATAACTACGAAAGATGAATAATTTATGGAAATAAAATAATTTACAGAAATGAAAATGAAGGTTTAAATATAAAAGTATATTATATAGGTTGAATGAAAAGCAATGCCTCAATTTTTTAACTCACTGACAGATGGCAGCAGATGTGATAGAAGTTGTGGCATGTTCTATAGCATCTGTCCTTTCATCTCAGTTGGTGACAAGTTGCTGTGTTAAAAGATTGTGTTGCTATTTTATGTGAAATGGAAGCCTGCATTGAGTATTCATCAGTGACCACCACCATAGAGGCAGTTGAACAGTTGGATCTCTCCATCTTACTTTATCTGCCATACAGTCCACACTTGGTACCATGTGATTTCCACCTTTTTCCAAAATTGAAAGGAAACCTTTGTGTTCATCTGTATGATTCAAATAAAGAGGTGGAAAGGACATGGATGAAGGAACAAAGTGTGGAGATTTTTTGTGACAGCTTTGAGAAACTTGTCCATCATTTGCAGCAGTGTGTAGAGAATGATGGTGATTATGTAGAAAAATAAATAAAGCAATAAAGGAGCTCATTTCTAGAATTATTTTCGTGTTTCTTTTATTAAAATATCCTTATTAAAAGAAATGTAATCAAGATGGAGGCATTGCTTTTCATTCAACCTACATACTTAACTGGATGCATGATGATGTTATTCAATCTCTGATCCAACAACACTCATTGTAAACAATCCACTACATAGCCACTTGGTTTCGCATGTGTCTCAGAATTAACTAGGTCACACACCTGCTCTGCCACAACATAGTTTTTGCTACAGGTATCTTCACAATAACAAGCTCTGTACTTCCTCTTGCTAACTTACAGTTTTGATTTAAAGAGCAGAAAAGATACATAGAATGCTGGGATAAATTATATAAATGATAAAAATAATTCTAGGAATATTAAAATAGGTTTAAGACAGAAAAGAGTGTAAAACAGTGTGTGTGTGTGGGGGGGGATGTGTACTTAATAATTTTTTCCAAAATTTGTTTTTAAAAACAGCAATTTTTTTTATTAATTTTCAGAAGATTTTCAAGACTTTAAGGAAAAATTTGTTGATAATAGAAGAAACCACAATTGTTCCAGATTCACAACAAGTTTTATCTGTAAAGTCCATAACGTTTTCCAGTGTTAGTAGTAAGTCATTTTGCAGAGATGGACTTAAAGACACAATTAAAAGGACCTTCTTGCTCAGAAATTAATTGAAAATAACTTAAAATTCTCTGTCATTGAGCAATAAAATTTTAAAGTTTATCCTTCAAACTATTTGCATATTAAAAATTTTTAAGAGAAAACTCAGAAGATTTTTGGAGCAATGACCACATAGTGTCACTTCACTGAAGACGGAGTGCTGTCATTGCTCCAAAAAGCTTCCGAGTTTTCTCCTAAGAGCTTTTAACATGCAAATAGTTTTGAAGGATAAACTTTAAAATTTTGTTACTCAACGACAGAGAATTTTAAGTAATTTTTAATTAATTTATGAGCAAGAAGGTCCTTTTAATTGTGTAATTAATAATTGTTATTAATATTGATAAGTTTCATTTTTCATTTTTTTTTATTTTTAACAAGTAGATCGATTGATTGGATGCAAACCACTGGACGATGCTATTTGTATACATATATAATAAATATTATAACATATTTTTCATTATTTTGCATTTGTACTAAAAATATTTCCAAATAACATTTGCGAATAAGAACAACGCTATAACGAAATTTGTATTTTGCTGTAACAAAAAAAGATACTAAAGATTTTGACTGTAATGAAAAATGTAATGAAACATTTTTCATTTCGTTTGCCAATGTTGGATAAAAGGGAGCAGACAAGACAAAATTATTTGAATGATAAGGCATTAGAGCTAATTTTGGAAAGAACAAACTGCAAGAATGTCCTTAATTAATACCCTATTAGTCCTAAAGAAAGCATTACAAAGAGCTTAATAAACATGTAAAAGATCAGTTAGCAGCTGATAAGAATCTTTGGCTAGACGGCTTGGCTGACTAAGCCGAGAAGCAGCTAGACAGCGTAACAGCAGAGAGTTATACCAGATAGTTAATGTTTTGTGTTGTAAAAAATGGATGGGTATACAAGTATTGAAAGATAAATAAAGTAAGGTTATTGAAGGTATTCTGTCATGGCTAGGTGGTCTGAGCATTTCAGAGATGAAAGTTCTAAACAGTGTGGTTAGTTCTACTCCCATAGTTTGTAATGAGGATAGATGTATTACTGTCTTTAATATTGCCCCTATATCATAGTATGAAGTTAATTTGGCTATTTCTAGTACATACTACATAAATCACCAGGGATATATGAAATTACTGCTGAAATGCTTAGAGCTGGGAATGTTTCTGTACACATGGTTGACTAAAATTTTGAATATCTTTTATGATAAAGGTATTGTTCCTAAGGATTTTACAGAGCTATTATTATCCCTGTTTCTTAAAAAAGTGATCATATTTCTTATGATAACTCTAGAGGTATCAGCCTACTTTCTGTTCCAGGTATAGTTTGTTGCATGATTGTGCTTAATAGAATTAAGAATCTGGTTGACAGACAACTGCTTACCAATGAATGCCAATGAATACCTGCAATGAAATGCTTTTTGGCAATGAGCAGTGTTGATTTAGGAGTGGTAGGGAATGTGTAGATCATAATTTTTCAATTAGGCAGATTTTGAGAAATGTTTAGAGTTTCAGTAGTTATTAGCTTTGTAGATTTCAAAATGGCTTTTGTCCTGTGGTTACTAGCTTTGTTGATTTCAAAATGGCTTTTGACTCTGTAGATCATGAGATCTTGGCATACTTGACAAATTAGTTAACATAATGAAATCTCTCTATAATAACACCGAGTCGTGTGTTAGAGTTGGTAAGGCTTGTGGCAATTAGTTTAGCATTGCTTAGTGTTTGACAAGGGTGCATTTTGTCTCCTTTTCTCTTTAGTTTGGTTATTGATTATGCAGAATTCACTACAAGGGAAAGATTTCAGGCTTAAATAGTCTACAGATCCGAAAATTGCAGATTTAGATTATACTGATTGATTTGGTCCTTTTGTAATGCTCCAAAGATTAACTTTTAATGTTGGACCTTTTGTCTGATCCAAATTTATTCAAATTCCGGATAGCTGTATCAGGCACCAGGCAACAATAACTTGCGAAATCAAGTTGAAATAGGGTTCGTAAATGTATTTATTAAGCGCTACTTATCGAGTAAGAATTCAAAAATGATTCTCAAGTTTAAATAAAGTAAAATGCAATAAAAAAAAAAATCAATTCACATTGCTCAAGAGAAAAAATAACAAATATTCAAAAGTTTCTAAAACAAACAAAGTTTATTTCCAAAAAATTCACTCCCCAAATTAAATGGTTGGAGTATGAACAACTCACATCTATCTAAAGTAGCATCATCTTGGACAAAAACTCTGTCTACACTGATTCACAATAACTCTGCTACTACATCTCCATTCCACGACCCATCATCACCACTCTCTAACAATACTGACTCCATCTGACAACTCTGTCTCAACAATCTGACTATGTCTGACAATCTAACACAATCTACTAACTCTGTGACCCAGCATCACATAGTTATAACAAGCTGTGTACAAAGCTGGCACATGTCTATTACACACCAGGAAAGACATTTGCGTAAACTGACAATCGCGCAAGCTATGACGCAAGAGGGATCATGTCCTGCATGTGCTTTAGTGGTTGTCAATCAAAAGATCAGAGTTGCATATGTGCAACTCCTATGCTCTCGGAAACGAGAGCTGCGATATCCAAAAAATGAAATTAAAATCCCCAAAATGATAAATATAACGTAAATAAAGCAAAACTGGTTAAGTAAAAGTGAATGGGTGGACATCACACTTTTGGCAAATGATGTTGATCAGATAAACTCTTTCATTAAAGCTGTGGATGAGACTGGTATTAGAGCAGGTCCAGACTTTGGCTTTCTGAGGCCCTAAACTAAGGCATATTTGAGAGGCCTTAAGCTATTCAAATTTAAGAGGCCCCCAAAAATTCGAAAGTTGCAATATATATACACTGCTGGCCATTAAAAGTGCAACACCAGGAATGACAAGAGATATCAAAGCCATATGTAGTGAATACATAGCTTATGTTGGATCAAATGCCCAGTGCTTTTCCTGTTAAATGATTTAAAATTAATTTCCAAGCTGATGGTATTGGTTTTATGTCAGTATTACTTAAATTACTTTGATTTAAATTAATAAATAAATTTTACAAATTATTAATTTAATTGTGTTTTAATTCCGGGTGATGCAATTATTTTGTCTTTTAATGTATAATTATGCAAATTAGCCTGTGAGATGGTGTGCATTACTGCTGTTTTACCTACTTTATTGTTCAAATCATATTGATGCACTGTTATTTGTGCTGCCATCTATCATTATGTTTTCCCTATATATTTAACATTATCCAATAATGCCTCATTTTCATCTTCTGTTTCCATTAAATAAATTCCCCTGTGGGTGTACTTCGATCCCTATCATTAATCACCAGTGTTTTTATATTATTAACAATTTTTAGAGGTATTTTTATGTCATATTTCTTTAATATTTTTGACAATATACTTGACAAATCAGGAATATATGGAAAAGCTATTGTATACATTATATATGATCAGAGTTTTGTAAATATTTATATTTAACTTTTTTTCTCCATTTTTTTTTGTATCTGGCTTGCATTTCCTATTTCATAGATGTACTATAGCTCTGAATCTAGAATATTTTTATTAGAGCAGTATCTATATGCTCTTAAAAAGTGGGAATTAAATGCAGATTTTTTTATTATGTCCAGGGTGAGTTGAATTTTCAGGGGATTAAATTCAATATGTATGTCTTTTCAGTATACAGTCATTTCACATTTTTTGGGGGAGATTTTAAAATATCTTCCTTTTCATGAGTTTAATTAATAGTAGGCATTATATTATTGAATGTATCAAGTAAAATTTTTAATTTGTCAGCATCGTGGTCCCAAAATAAAACTACATTATCAATGTAACGTATATATAATCACGGTTTGTGCTGTACTAACCTCAATGGCTCAGTGTCAATATGTAGGAGAATGACATTGACCATGAGTCAGAAAGAGGTGATCCCATTGGAAACCCCTCAGTCTGGACCCATGTTCTGCCATTCACTTGGAACCAATTTGGATGTGGTGACCAGGTCCAGGGCATCGTGCCGTGACCTTCGAGACTGAAGGCCTTTGAAGTCTAAATTGACGTCACATCCTGTGGATCTACAGTGCTTCCTGCGTACGTAGAACTACCATCGCAAATCGAGCATTTACTTTTTTTTATAAGTTCGGTGGGCATTTTTGTTTGATAATGTGCTCAAAAACTGATTGACATTGTATATATGTACATTAGTGTAATATTTCTGACAAACCTTCAAATAAGGAAGACGTTGAAACTAAAATAGATCTTGATTTCTAATTGTGCTAAATTGATGACTCAAAGTGCAGAGTAATCGTTGTTTAACGTTCTCTGAACATGTATAAAGGTATATAAATTAGCAGGAGTGTCATATTCAGGTTCTACATATAATAACATTGACACAATTTGTTTAAAAATAAGGTAAAATGCAAATAATTACTCGGTTATATATTTACAAAAATAAAATCATTTCCTTCACATATTTTTCCTGATAAATGCTGTCAATAACTAATCCAGTTTTTTGAACCATTGATAATATAATCGTGACATAAACTGCTATGGAAAATTAGTCTGTTATATTAAAAGGAAAAAAAAAACACACACACAAAATTTCTTCAGAGCAATTTTATTGACAAATGTGAACTACAAATTAATGATATACTGTAATAGGTTTAACTGTAACAATTGCAGCTATGTTTTAATTGAAATACTTTTTCTTAGTGATTAGACTGAATTTATAGGACATGGATACCTTTTGATGGAATACATATTCAAAAACTAGCAGGAAAAGTGCATCTAAACTTTACAAACTACAATTTACATACACATTTTGGTTTACAAAGCTACCTGTAAATCTATCGACCTAACATTTGATAATATATCGCTCAACTAACCTCCCAAATGTAAAGAAAATAGTCTCTAATCAATCTTCGATTGTTAAAAATATAATTCTATGCAGCCTGGTAAAGAAAGATTAAATCATTTAGGCATACATCTTTCCAGATATAAGCCAGTGGTGTAAGACCACTAAACTAACACTGCTCTTCCTTTTTTTCCACTAATATAATTTATTAGTATAATAGTCTTAGAATACTGTGGCATATACCTGGAGAGATATGGTTCAAATCCCACATGCCAGAAAAACTGTCACAAAACTATTAACTTCAAACAGTTAACTCTGTGGATACTATTTATTTAGGGTGGACAACTTTCTTTTTTTGGCACTAAGACATTTTTTCTTATTTCCCAAATTCTCTAACAAACAATCATTTTTTAAAAACATATTTGTTGAACACCAGATAATCATTTCTAGAGTTTTTCCAATACAGTGGCGAAATTCACAACTTGTATGATAATCAAGTAATTCTGCATCACGTAAAAGACTGGTTGTGATTAGAGTAACATTTCTTTGATTTGCCATTTCCATAAATTCTTGTTCAAATTTAGTACACAATTTTTTCATAGTAATATAATTTAGTAATACATTAATTACTATCTCATTTGGGAAAAAAAAGACTGCCTCTATCAAATTTTTGTAAATACTTAAATTTTACATCCAATTCTACTTTTTTATCAAGTAATAGTAAATGTTTACAATGACCACATTTCAAACGTTTCAAAACTGAAAATACACAATAACCTGCTATATATGCAATTACAGGAAGAGAGTTATCACAATCAGACAAATCTGAAGGAAGCACTGTAATGTTAAATTTTAATAGACATAAAATTCATTTCCTTAAAATCATCTTTAAAATCCAAATCGGTTATTTTAATTTTACCACTTGACTTAGTAGGAAGTTTCAACAGTGACTGCACTCTTAATTTTGTTTCACATTCAAATAATTGACGTACACTTATATTATATTGGCATCCAGCTAACTGCCTGTAGAGGCCGAAACGACTCTCTAAATTATCAGTTTGAAACTTACCTGGTAAAATATATTTTAAGTTCAGAAGTACAATATGAAGCAATTTCAAGCAATGAATATGTACTAAGTCTTAATGCAGAATGGGTTTCTTTCGTTAGCATACCAGTTGTGCAACTCATCTGCTCCCATTTATCAAGCCAATTCAGGAAAGAATTCAGAAATGAGACATTTTCATCTGACTCTGAACACGTTAATGGCATTTGGTGTTTGTTATTCAAACGTTCACCTTTAAAAGGTGATTTTACATTTACAATATGCCACCATGTTAAAATAATCTTAATGAAATCTGATGTATCTTGGTAATGTAACAATTTGTGCTTTTCTCCTATTTCTAAAAGTCCATTAACTACAAAATCATTAAAAATATTTAAGACTAATTTAACATTTTGTCTCTCAAGGTTATTTGGGTTCAAAGCTGTATACGACAGATTAAATCCATATTTTAACAATGAGTTTGCTTCAATTTTATGCAGTTCTTTAAGGATTCATAAGGATGCAGTTTTGAATGATGAAATACTATTTCCATTATTTACAGTGTGGATAGTACATGCATTTTTCAACATTTTTTTGATTTAGCCAGTTATTTCTGATACACTTCAACAAATGAACTGGGTCAGTAAGAAAAAATAAAGGTCTTGATTTATCTGATGGATGAGGATATACAATTTGAACTTTAGGGGGAGAAAGACATAATGACATACACTTACGATTGATAGAATTATTGTCAGCTATGACACATATCACAAAAAAAACAATTTCTTCCAAACCAATGATAATTTTTTTAATAATACTGTAGAGAGTATCAGCATTTATTGTTTTGGCTGGTAATATATGAACTACATCTTTATAGTTGGAAAGCAAACTAGTTATCATAAATACATGGGCACTGGTTGCCATGTTTTGTGTGTCAAATGACAGACCAACAAGGTTACCACATTTGTAATCCAAATACTGTTTAAGATGAATTTCATCAAGCATTAAAATCACCTTTTTATCTGTATCATTCAAAAAAGAATATTTTTGCCTGACATATGATAAAAAATTTGAATCTACTTTCTCTATAGCAGGGTTGACATTAAACCGAAGACAAATGCGTCGAATTGTACTAGGATGTGGTAATCTAATGTTTCCACTTTCTCTAACAAAATTATAAGCATGAGGAGCCATGCTAAAAAAGAGTGATGCAAAAATCATCATATCTGATGAATACCTTGAACCATACTTATTTAACCCAAATAGTATCAACTGTTCCTCAATGAATTTTAAATGATTAGTGTTATTTTCATCAGATATACGAAGTGCTTTCAAAATATTACACATTAAATCAATACTATATCTAATATTACTTTCAGGAGTTTTAACCCTTATTAAACAATTTAAAAGGTCATTTAAAACATCAATATGACTGATTTTTAGAGGAAAAGTATATTTTCCAACTTTGGATTGCTCGTTATCTTTATCATATGCTCTCACCATAAGCTCAGAATTAACAACAACAGAAAATTTTACTATAGGAGCTGGATCACTTACAATATTTAATATCAAAAGCAAATCATTTTTACATAATACAGTCCATGTGTGAACGTCTATGAAGTGCACTTTGGAAAATAAATCACGAATGGATAAAAATGTTCTTTGAGTGTCATATTCAGCTTTTTCCCTTGCACTACATTCTAGTGCTTTTTTGAGTGAAGATTCTTCACGTTGTTTCCTTTTGCTTTCAGGACTTTTTCTGCTGGATGTAGGAGTAGCAGAGAGATATGCTGGTAAATTTGGTAGTTTTGATGGAATGCTACCAGGAATTAGTCTGGGGACTTTCAATTGCACAGTAACCGTCTTACCAGTTTTCTCATTGAATGCACTTGAACATCTTTGAATATCACTCTCTTTGAAGTGTAATTCACAAACCTAGAGAGAAAGATGAATACCATTTAGTGTGTTGTGCTTTATACGTTAAATTTTTTTTTGTCTGATTGTTACTGATCAATTAAGCTTAATCTGCAACACTGTTGGGTTACTCAAATTATAGAAAAATTTAAAACAAAAGTTAAAGACTTCAATGCCATCCCCCCCCCCCCCCCCCAGAGGACTCTGATGAGAATGAGAAGGATGTTTTACAACAAGCTTCAGGATATTTTGAATTCTGTGAAGAAAGCAGATATTTCTATTTCCAGATATAACCAAAGCATACCATGATAGGCTACTTAGTCATTACGACAATCGTAGTTTGCTTACTGCTGAAGTTGAGAAGGAATGGGATCAGTTTAAACAGGCTTTTCTTGAAACCAACAGTATTCTTTTGGGTAAAAGGGAACAGAGGAAACAAAATTATTTGAGTGATAAGGCTACAGAACTTATTTCTAAATGAAGGAAGTGCAGGATTAATATGAATCAGCACCCTACTAGTCATAACAGAAGGCATTACAACTAGCTTAATAAACATGTAAAAGATCAGTTAACAGCTGATAAGAATCTTTGGCTTGATAGCTTGGCTAACAAAGCAGAGGAAGCAGTTAGACAGCACAACAGCAGAGGGTTGTACCAGATTGTTAATGTTTAATGTGGGAAGAAACAGACAGGACCTTTTCTCTTTAGTTATTGATTATGTAATGCGAAATTCATTGCAAGGGAAAGATTTTGGCCTTAAATGGTCTAGAGATTTCAAAATTTCTGATTTAGGTTATGCAGATGATTTGGCCCTGTTGGCTACTGATGTTGATGAGATGAATTTGTTCATTAGGGATGTTGATCAGACTGTAATAGAGTAGGTTTGGTGATAAACAGAAAAAACTAAAGGATGAAAATGGTCAGGCAGATGGTGCTTTAGAGGCTTTGAATGGCTGTACTATTGAGCAAGGGTCTCAGTTTAGTTATCTTAGGAGCTATGTAACATGTAGTGGTGTGCAGTATGAGATAAATAGAAGAATAGGGATTGCTGCTGGGACTTTTAAGAATCTATGGAGAGTATGGAAAAATAGGCGTATACACCTTTAAGACTAAAATTAGGCTGTATAATAGTTTGGTTCTTTCTAAGGTTAGTTATGGTGGTGAAACATGACCCTTTGTTAGCTGGATAACAAGAAACTTGATGCCTTTGATTCTAGATGCTTACTCAGTATCTTGGGCATTACGTGGTTTGACTTTGAAAGCAATGATGAGGTTAGATGAAGGGAGTCTTTTGAGCAGCATATTGTGCAGAGAGAGAGAGACTGTGTTAGTTTGGCCATGTTGCCCGTATACATAGCTGCAGATTGGCAAAGAGCATTATGAACAGTGTACCTAAGGTATCAAAAAAGGGGAAGACCTAGGATGCAATGAGCAGACAATGTCAAACAGGACCTTGCTAGAATTGGCCTATAGTTGCCAAAAATGCAGCAGCTGTAGCTCAAAAAAGACAAGTCTGGTGTGGAAAATTACACAGTTGGACCTCCATAGCCCATGGCTGCATGAGGATTTTGTATGTATGTATATATTTTATAAAAATAGTAAGAAAAGTAAAAATTATTGTAAATGGTCAAAAGTCCAAATATATCAACAAATAAAGTTTCTCTGTGTTTCAAGAGATGCAAACTTGAATTGTATTGTTCAAGTGATTTGAATAATTGGAAAAAGTATTGGATGCATTCAAATATATCTTGAATTATAAATATAACACAATGATGAATTTGTATTATGCATTAGTTTATTCCTACAGCATTTATGGTATCTGTTTAAGAAACACTAATACTAGAAACTTTCTATTTTTGCAGAAACCTAATTTGAGAGATATTTATTTTACAGTTGACTTATAATGATCCAGTAAAAAATTTCCTTTTTCACCTCTATGATTTCTGTATATAAATTTCTGTTATTTTTCTGTTATGTATATTTTTTGGGGAAATGATCACTCGCTACATAATTTACGTTACACAAGCATTCGTTATTTATTCATAATGCACAAATTTTACCTTACGACTATGGCTTTCAAACATTAACTAATGAATGGTATATAACCTGTTCTCTTGAAAAATGATTGAAACTAAAACATTAAATCTCTGAGGAAACTGTGAAAATCAGATTCTAATATTTCCCAAGGGTATTATGAAAATAAACTTTAAATTTAAATGTCATCCAAATTATTAATGAGTGACAAATGTTCTCTTCTCTATAACATATGTTGGCTTGTGATCACTATTTCTTAAACCTATATTTCACATAAATAAAAAACTCATATTCAATACCCTCCCTCAGCAAAAAACAACCACGATGCAAACAGGAAGAATAAATAAACTAATTGTGATTAAACATATAGCTACGGTGACCATACGTCCTTTATTTCACTATTATATTTATTTTTTTCTAAAATGACCATTTTGTCCTTTTTTTTCTGAATTAATATAGTAAACTGAATATTGAAATGCAGTAGATGGGTTGAAATTTTAAAATATTCTACAGATAAGCACATATTTTTTAAAAACATTTAAAGAAACGTTGAATTTTGCTTGTGTCCCTGGATCTAATGTCCCCACTGAATGAGTATTTTCATTAGCGAACAATATGTGGACCAGTGAAAACACCAAATTAAAAATCGAAACATTGAAAGCATGCATTTATACCAAATGCAACTTTGACATGAATTGTATAGTTTTAAGAATTTTTAAAGCACAAACCCGATTTATTAAAAATGTTTTCTTGTGAAAAGTATCAAAATTAAATTTTTAAGTAATAATATGATTGTTTAAAATGCTATGCATATGCTTATATTTTATAATAAATGTTATAAAGCTTTTTAGTTTTAGTGAAACAAATAAACGCAACCTGCTTTTTTTTTATTATGAAAATTTCAGATTGTCCTTTATTTTCTCCAAATATGGTCACCGCACGTATAGCAGTTGTTATATGAATGTATGGCACAATATATTCTTCACAGTTATCATTCAAACCATTTTATATACTCTTGCCAAATATTGCAATTTTGCTAGAATTTCAGCAATCTAAAATTTTTATCACAAGTATACTTGCTATTATAAAAAGGCCAAAAAAAATTGACATACCTTGCTAAATTTTGTTACTGTGAAGTTTTCTCTTCTTATTGCTAGCAGCCATTTTCTACACAATTCTTCATCCTGGGGAAAACTGTAAACGCGCACTTTCGATGAATTTTTATAGTTGCCTCTACAGCCAGGCACACTACATGGGTGAGGCATTTCTTCGCAAACTTATCGCCACTTCAAAGATTTAGAATTTCGCACAAAAACTACTCAAACGAACAACTTTCGTACAAAAACTACAAAAGCACTAAAACAGTTCTTAACCAACAACTACGGGGAATCAACAAGCTAGATCGACGAAGGATGACGTCAGAACGTATGACGTCACCAGTGAAAAGGCCTTGATTCTCGATGGTTACGATCGTGCACACTGAAGTACTCCTGTGCTGTGGGCCTGACTTCCTCCAGCCATTTTTTCTTCATACACATCACTGCATCCAACACAGGAGTTTTAGGATATAGCAATATGACATCAAATGAGTGCATTGTAGGGACTACTACAATGCACTCATTTGATGTCATATTGCTATTATTTAACTGTTACCTGACAATTTTGAATGATTTTAGCCACATCATGACATGATGTCACAATATATTCCTCATTAACTAACTATACTTTAAAACAATCAAACAGTGCTCTCTCTAAAAAAGTATGTCGGTGATTTCCTTTTGGATAGTAATGGGCAGAAAGGGTAATTTTCTTTGTGAAGTTTTACCTTCACAAATAATTGTGGTACCACTGGGTACATCAGCAGTGTGCACTGCTTCGTTATATTTTTGGGGAGAAATCAATCATTCTTTAATCTCTCTAAATTTCTTTATTGTTTTATGTATAGGGTCATCTCAAGTTGGTTCACATTTTAAAGTTTGTAGTGTTTGTATTTTTTTGTCATTATATTGTTGCTTCATTATAATTACCACCTGGTCTGTTTTATCTGCCATTATTTCTTTAATATTTGGATTCTTTTTTTAACTTTTCTAATTCATTTAGTTCCATTTGAAGATTGTGTTGTATTCTTATTTGATTTCTTTGTTTTATTGTTCAGTGTAATTTAAATCTGGTAACATCTTTTTGTGTTTGCGGAATGGATCTTAATGTTTGTTTCACCCATGGTATTAGATGCAATAAAGGTGGAATTTTGCTAGGATAAGCTAATTTGGCCTGTCTTTCCAAAGCTGTTACTTAATGTATGTTTAAGTTTATATTTGCCAAATTTATAAACTTTGGTTGGATTTCACTACTATATATGTTCTATATACTATTTCTCATTACATTATTAAATTGAATTGAACTTATAGGTTTTATTTTATTTTTTGTGCTCCTTTCAAATTTGTTATGTTGTTATGTTTTAATTTTTTTTGATATTTATTAACATTACGTTTTATTTCAAACAACTAGTTTGCATTATACTATACTATTGCGGGTTTTTTTACATTACATTTATCTCCATTTTGGTTTTTACTATGATATTTACTACCTTTTAATATATTATTTTTTGCTGATGTCTAAATTTAATCTTATTATTTTCTCTCTCTGTTTTCACAAATATATTTGCCATTATTTGCATTGCATTTATATCTATTTTTACTCACATATCACTTTAAATAACTTAAAGTGTATCAGCTAAGATAGACTGATTATCACCTATTTGTATCTTGTAGAAATAAAATAGTGGTCGATAACAGTTTAAGTTGGCTCACTTAACTGTCATGATGTATATATATATATACAGTGATCATGTGGTAAAACCAATTATACATATTTTAATTCTTATCTTCATTACATAAAAAAATACATAAAAAATTTACATAAAATATGGTTGTTGAGATTACTATTGATATTCATTAACTGACAATCATACGTAAAAAAAAATCGTGACTAATAAAACCTTAATTGCTTACATGCATAGTTGAGATGTTCTAGAAGAGATTTTTACCACTTCCTATAGGGGCCTTTCTGTAGTGTGCTGAAGAGGTTGATGCACTAAAATTAAGATTCACTTCTTATTTTTTGATGGTCAACTGTAAATCAACACTGGACATTAAGTAACGACTTTGGGCGTTGACATTACTGTTGTGAAATTCTTGCTTTTATGAGTTGATAAGGTGGAAGTTCACCTTGATGGTAATTGAAATAATTCTTAATGAGAGGTCAATCCTTTTTAGTTTTGATGGCCCTCTAAACTGGTCTATTCTTTTTTAGTGTATACCTGAAAGTAAATTTTCTGTATACTAAAGTTTGGGTTTCATTGGGTAATCAGTGAAGTAAAATATGTAAATGCAGAAGTTTACTATTTATTTATGTTCCACGTGAGAACTTAAATGATAGTAAAAAATTACTAAAATCATATAATAAATTTCATAGTTTATCAAATTCAAATAAATTTAAACACTGTTCTTCCATGAAGTATAATCTTGACTTGAAGAAAACATATATCATGTTATATCCTAAGTATACTATACCGTCTATGTGAGCTTTGATAGCTGGGCACCAAGACACCATTGCCAAGGTTTTTCTTGCTGAGACTACTCCATTAGTGTGTCAGTAATTGCTCTCATTTTGTTGCTACTAGCGCTAAACTCCAGGTAGGCCATTTAAGTTTGAATGGTTTTGATGGTCCACCCATTCACTTTTACATTTCCTTAACCAGTTTTACTTTATTTATGTTATATTTATCATTTGGAGATTTATTTCATTTGGACTAGATCACTTTTCTCTCTTCCGATCCGTAGAAGGAGTTACACATGCACAACTCTGACTTTTCATTGTCAGCCACTAATGCGCACATTTAAGACCCCCACCCCCCTGCATCATAGTTAGCGTGCAATCATCAGATTATGCAAATGTTTTTCCCGGCATGCAAAAGACGTGCCAGATTGTATGCACATATATTTAAGTGACGTAGGTAACAGAGAGAGTTGTGTTGGAGAGGTAAACTTCGTTGTTATATATATATGACTTGTGCTATTTTTCTCTTGAGCAGTGTTAAATGATTTTGGATTAGATTTAAACTTTAATGATTTGACAATCCTTTTTGAATTCTTACTCAATAAGTAACGCCAATATACATAATGACCCTATTTCAACTTTATTGGCAAGTTAATATTGTCTGACACCCAGTAAGCTATCTGGAGTTTGAATATACAATGGCAGAAGTTGTGAAAAAAGAATACCATTAACAATTGAAGCGTAAACTATGAGATTTATTTAGTAGAAACAACTTGTTGAGAAAGGACAGTGATCATACAAGTGAAGTAATTCAATGCTTATTTTACCTTTTAATGAGTATTACATTTTACAGAAGGCACATTTTAATAAGGTTTGAACCTCCTAAAGCAGCAATACAAGCTTCCAATGTGGCATGGTTGTACAATAGCTGAATACTGTGCTGGGGGATACCATTGCATGCGCTTTCAACTTGGATGTGTAATTCAGTGATGGTCATTGCCTGCCATGGTCTGCAGAAAAGTCTCTGTCCGATCCAGTCCCAGATATGCTTGATTGGAGACAAGTCTGGAGAACACGCTGGCCAAGGGAGTTACTGCCTGAACTGCATGTTGAGTTGCTCGGGCGGAGTGTGGGTGGGCATTATCCTGCTGGAATATCGCATTTGGTATTACAAATATGGCAGGATGACTGGCTGTACGATGTCGCTGACGTATGTATTGCTATTCAGTGTACCCTGTACAAACACCAGACATGTAGAAGAGTGATAGCTAATTGCTCCCCACGCCATGATGCCACCATCGTACCACTGCCGATACCTCTTATCCAAAGTGGTGTGCAATTTAATGAAAAGACCAACTTGCTTTCCAAAGACCCACTATACGACCTTGCTCAAACTCCGCTCACTGAACAAATGTTATGTGCCTGCATTGTCCAGGCATGGTAGCTTCTTCAGAGAGCACTGAACAACACGACACAAGACGAATAACTTCTTTCTTCACCCCTAGTCCTTAAATACACACTGCGTACATTTGCATGTTGTCGTCCTCAGTGATGTCAATGACTTTCAATCTTGAATCACGGTTTTTGCTGCCTTTAACTATTAACATATTATAATATTCTGTGATCACACGTGATTCCTTCTGGGTGTTCTTTTTTCAGTTTCTGCCAGTGTATTTTGGATCAGACAAAATGTCCAACTTGAGAAAGTTAATAATCTTTGGAGCATTACACAGCAAGTGAAGAAAGTGGTGCACCGAAAACAGAGACAGTATATATATATGTTTGTGTATAAATTGTATGTTATTTAACATGACTGTCAGTTAACAAATTTTTGAGCTCATTAGTTATATCTACTAATCATAGATTGAATGGCAGCTTAAGCCAAAATTTTTGTTGAGCAAGAAGCTTAACTTTTGTATTAGTCAAAGGTACTGAAGTTTCAGCACAGTTATTGCTGACAGTTAAGATCTTTATTGTGTATACGTAAAGATTAGAAGTGTCTAGACACACGATAGATAAACTTTTTATAAGAAAGTTTATTTCCAAGCTTAGAATAGCTTTAGTATTGTATTGTTATATAGCAGTACCTTTAAGCACCTCTCAAGATAAAAAAAAGTTTCAAAATTTTTGCAGACTGCTAAACATGTCTGCTAGTAGTATGGCCAAATCTGCCATAGTGACTCCAAACTTAGAAAAAGTAAAAGATAGGTTACAGGATGTGATGAAAGAAGCAGAAGTGTTAATGAATTTGCTTAAAGATCCTCAGGAGAAGAAGGGAACGACAACAGCCCCTAAATTTGCTGACAATGCTACGTCAGCTCACGAACATTATAAACTTTGAATTTAAAGTTCCATTTTTTGTTCCATCAGAAGCAAGTGATAGAACAGAGTATCATCAACCACCTCAATGACGAGTTGCCAACACATTTATTAACTGTAGTGCTTATGTTAATTGGCCTTTACCTGAGATAAGGTTCGAGGTTTGAAACGTCCATCATCATGGACATTTATCAAGTCTATGGAAGAGCATTTCCGTTTACATCAAGTACCAGGGAATGAAAAGGTATTTTTTGCAGTATCTTGTTTAAATTGGATGTGCTAAGCAATGGTAGAATAACATAGAATATATGTCATGGCATAAAATTTTGGGAAGACTTTAAAAACGAACTTTTTGAAATTTATCCTCCATATGATGATTTGACACATTTAGCTACGGAACTTTTTTAACGAAAATGAAGGGAAGGAGATGATGTCGAAAAATTCATTTGTGGTACAGTAGAGTTATCCAACTGTACAATGATGATGCCACGAAAATTGACATTATAAACTGCATTATGTCTTAATTATTTTTGCCCGTACAAGAGTGTTTAGAAGTAAGAAATGTAAATTCAACTTCAATTTTAGTCAAATTTGCTTGGCAATGCACTGCAAGAAGAGAATCTGCAAAAACTGCATTAAATCAACAATGTATGCAATCCTTGCCAAAGCAGAGATACCAGGTTGAGTCTCACAAAATGACTCCCATGACTAAGTTACACGGTCCCGACAATTTGCACCAAACGCGTCTACAATGATGTAGAATGAACAGAGCAGAGATTATGTTCTGCATCAAACTTCGAAAAATGACACTAAACCAAAATCTTGTGCTACGAATAATAGAAAGATTTCAGATGTATATTTTGTGGTCGACTAGGGCACACAGAGCAATATTGCTACAGAAAAAATAGCAATTCGGGAAACTTAAATTAGGATCTTTGAAGCGAGAGGCTTCAAGTTCCTCAAGAAAAACCCTCTCATGAGTTAAGTCTTGCCACTGTTGGTACATATAATGTTATAGATTTACATTTTATTAAGCCTTGTCAAGAAAAAACTGAATTAATAGATCGCAATGATACAGAAGCCGATCTTTCAGGTCCAACTTGAGAAAGTTTATGATCTTTGGAGTGTTACATGGTATTGTTGGTGGTTACTTCTTTCCATATGGGAATGGTTCCAATGACTGTCTAAGCACATGTAGAAGTTATAGTATGTGTAGGATACTACATGATATACATTTGCAAGTAAGGGTTTCATGTTATAGAGATAATAGTATTTAATTTTAAGTTAAATTACAGAACTCCATGTAAACTACAGATAATGTAGATATTTCTTCATTAATATATTTTTGATCTGTCAATATTCTATTTATATAACAAATGTGAATTACCAGGTTATGTGCTTGATTTTGGTGGACCTTGTATTCTACATATCTCAGGGTGATGTCAGTCATGAGCCTATTGGCACCCCCATACTCTGAACAATTATCTGTCATCTTGAAACCAATTATCAATGGCCATCAGGGCCCCTGAGTACTTGATGGGACATTGAATCTGGTAACTAAGTGTAATTGATTTCAGGTTGATGAAGAGATATGTTTCCAGAGTGAGGGAATACTAATTGGCTCTTCTCTTTGGGCTCATGGCTGATGTCATCCTGATTCATCATGGCTCTACATATCACCTATGTATAATATTATAAATAAATAAATAAATATCCCCTCAAGCAGCTGCTTATTATAGAGTTTTAAATTGTAAGAATTCGTGCTTGTAATATAATCACGTAATTTACAATCTTGTCAATGGTATAATTATTACATTATTCAATTACACAATTAAAAGAACCTTCTTGCTCAGAAATTAATTAAAAATAACTTAAAAATTATATGAATTTTTACAGTTGTGATAACAATATACATTCCACTGAAGTTCATGAAATGAAATAAATCTTCATGTTTTCTCAGTAAATCTTCATAATGTTTATTTTGTTCACGAGTTAAAAGAAAAGTTTGCATACAAATTATCTTCAACTAAAAAATATGAACTATTTCACATTATATATGACTGATAACTTCTTTGCTTATGTGTATCTACAGATTGCAGATTTTGTAAGCTTTTAAATGATATAAAGGATTAATTTGTGTGTCTCATTAAGTTGCTATATTTTTAACAGTACATTTTTCTTGGTATGGATTGAAGACAACTTGTTTTAAGAAAAAAATGATGAGATTAATAAAAGTCATTATTGATTAGTAAAATGCTGAAATTTCAATTGAAATTTTTTTAATTCAAATATCCTTTCTCCAAACCTTTCTTTTGCATATCAGAGGATATAGTATCACATACCGTGTCTAGCAGTTGCAAATGTCTAGCAGTTGTTTTATATAAATCACTTTATACATGTGTCTTTGTTATTGTTTAAGGGTAAAGGAATTTGTAAATTTTTCAAACTCAGAAGCCATCATCTCTATCTATATAGTTTTTAATATTTATAGGTTTCATACAATTTTATTGCATACTAGCTAATTTCATAATTTTTGTATTCAGGGCAAGAGGCATAACTTACAGGAAAGAAAGTGCTGTTGCTGGTTTCTTTTCTCAAATAGGCCAATTATATATGGTGCATCATATATGGGGTATGTATTGTAATGTAACAGTTTAAGTTGTACATAATTATGTTTGCAATTCTCTAGTTTAATATCATACTTTTCAAATGAAATGTGATAGTTAAATTTCTGACTCTTAATCCACATTTAACGAATGATCATGAATTAAAAGAAATGTACTGTTATGAATTAAACGGATGAAAACAGAGCATGAGTTAAAAATAGTATTTAATAATTATAATTCCAAAATAATGTAATTTATTACAAAAGTATGAATGAAAACATTATATAGCAATTCCAGTCATATTGATTGTCATCGACAAACAATGCTAGATGTTGTGCAATTGTCCTATTGAATCTCTCAACCATACCATCTGAATGCGGGTGTAGGGAAGTTGTTCTTGTTTTCTGAATGCCTAAGAGTTGACAGATGCCTTTAAACCATTGAATTCAAAATTCCATCCGTGGTCTGAGTGGAGTTGCAAAAGTACTCCATATCTACTAATCAAGCTATTTACAATCATCTCTGCAACTGTTGTTGTCTCTTGATCGTGGAAGGGATAGACTTCAGACCACTTCGGGGAATAATCCATTACCACTAATAAATAGCAATTTCCATCATCAGTCCTAGGAAATGGAAGGGGCGGGGGTGGCTCAGTCGGTAGCGCGCCAGGCTCGTAATCTGTAGTTCCCAGGTTCGAGTCCCAGCTGGGTTAGCGTTGAGATTTATCTCCGCAAAATTCCCCGCCCTGCCCACGGTCAGTAGGGGACACCGATGGGCTTGGAAAGGCCGCCGTCCGTCGGATGGGATGTTAAGCCGTGGCCCCGTGTGCGGGAGAGCCATACCCTGTGCACGTTAAAGAACACGCTGGATGGCCTTGACGGGAGGCTACCATCTGTCTCCCAACAGCTGTTCCAGTGGGTCCCCTCCCCCAACCTTCTCTGAGCCTTCGGGGTCCATGTGATCTGGCCATTTAGCCCATGGTGTGCAAAAAAGTGCTGCTCAGAGGTAAAACAACCCAACCCAACCCAACCTAGGAAATGGACCCATTACATCAATGGCTATTCTCTCCTAAGGGGCACCAACATTATACTTCTGCAGCTTACCCAGACTCCTAGTCTTAGGGTCTTTCTTTGCTGCACAGGCCTCACACTGCCTACACCATCTCTCAACGTCTACCCTGCTTTTCAGCCAATGAAATCGTTCTCTGGCTTTCACTAATGGCTTATTAACACGAAAGTGTCCTCCAGTGCCACTATCATGCACATCTTTCGTCACTAGTTCCACTCGGGAACGAGGAAGGATTATCTGCCAACATATCAGTCATCCAGTGGGATTCTCCCATCTTCTGTATGATACACCGTCTTTCACTACTAAAGAGTCCCACTGCACCCAATAACTTTTGGTAGTTGGACTATATCTCGAGATTGCTCCCAATTAGGTCTTGTATCAGATTTTTCAATAAAATTTATTATTGGCCTTATATCTTCATCGTCTGGTTGAGCCTTTCTAATTTCTATTGGACTCCATATGTTAGGAGTATCACTGTTTTCTTGTGTTGATGTTAATTGCCTTATGGGCATTATATCTTTAGTACCTTATTTCAACTCTGCATTGTAGCAATGCTTACAGTTGTCAATGCATGGACATTAGAAAGGGCATCTGCATTCCTATGCAGTTTACCACTATGATGCTCAGTGGAGAAATTGTACTCTTGCAACCACTGTATCCACTAGCAATTTGTCCTTCAGGGTTTTTTAAGTTTAGTAGCCACTTGAGTGCAGCATGATCAGTATGGATAAGAAATTTCTGGCCATAGAGATAATGATGAAAATGTTCTGTTGCTCTCACTATTGCTAACAGTTCTTTTCGTGTGACACAATAATTTCATTCTGGTTTGGATAGAGTTTTGCTTTAAAGTGTGCAATAACTTTTTCTTGTCTGTCTTGTTGTTGTGAAAGTATAGTACCAACTCCCATGTTGCTTGTGTCAGTATCTATTATGAACTGTTTTCCAGCTTGTGGATGTGCTAACACTGGTGCTGTGGAAAGAGTTTTCTTTAATTGTTGGTAGGCCACTTTACATTCGGTGGTCCACGTGAACTGTTGGTTGTTGTCTGTCAGACAATGTAATAGCCTTGCGATGTTGGAGAAACCCTCTTAGCAGCCAAGCTAAAATTGGGACCAACTAAGTATCCCAATTTTAGCTTGGTTGCCCTAAGTTTTTCAAACACTTGACGAAGATCTCTTAAATGTTTTTCAAAAGTTTTTCCAAGAACGATGATATCGTCGAAGTAAACCAGGCAGACATCCCAAGACAAACCTTTGAGCAACTGACTCCATTAGTCATTCAAATGTTGCAGATGCATTGCAAAGTTCAAATGGCATCACTTTAAACTGCCAAAGCCCATTTACTGTAGTGAAAGCTGTTTTCTCATGATATTCAGGATGTATACCAACTTACCAATAGCCACTCTTCAAATCTAATGTCGAAAGCCATTCTGACCCAAATAGAGTGTTAAATGTATCATCAATCCTGGGGAAAACAGTCCTTCTTTGTTATATCATTCAATCTAAGGTAGTCCACACAAAATATGGTAGATCCATCCTTTTTCTTCACAAGAATCACTGGTGATTCATGTGAAGGGACTTGATGGTTCTATAATATCCTAAGCTTCCATGTCCTTTATGAGTTGTTCTGTCTCCTCTCTTTTTGCTAATAGAAGCCTTCTTGCCTCCAATCCAATGGTAGATAGATTGGAGGAGAGTCATCAGTGTTGATCTTATGTTCTGTCAGGTTAGTGCAGTCATAATAATTTGATGTAGCAGAAAACTTGTCAGAAAACTCTTTTTGGCCTTAGCATCTTGGTCTTCAGTTAATAACTTCCTTGTTTCTCTACACAAGTCAGTAAGATGAGAGGGGATGTCTCTCATCTTACTGATGTTGATTTGAGTCAGTAACTTCTATTGTGTTACACTTGTTACCCATGTAACAGGTTCACATACTGTTAATTCTTCATTCTTTTCAATAATCTATTGGATTTGTTACAATTCATCACTCTGATAGGAATCTGTTCTTTATCTGTTTTGATTAAAGTCTTCCAACCAGGATACCATGAACCAAAGCTCCTTCACCAGAGGCATCAGTGACTGCCAATCGGAAGGCCCCAGAAGTTTCTGCCTGATGTCCACGGACTATAATTTCACTTTGTGCTGGGATCTCTGTCTTCCGTCACTAATATTGGGATCACGCTTGATAAAGAATCAGATGTTCAGCTAAGCAGAGGGATCTCTTCTGTCTTATAAATGAGTAGGCTGTCACTGTGTCTAATGCTGAATCCATGCTTCTTTAGGAAATCAAGGCCTAATATGAATTCATAGTAGATGTCAGCGATGTAAACACCAGACAGCTACCAACTCTGATGTTGAGTTCTATCTTTCCATGAACTTTACCACGATCTCTAATGGCTGTTTGTAGGGTTATATTAGACTGTGTAGCATTCCAGTTTGGGTGAGGTATTATCTTCTTTATTATGTCTGTTCTGAGTAAATTTACATTTGCACCAATGTCTACTATCATACGACAAGGCACTCCATTCATGGTTCCATCAGCCACCAAGCTGCAATCAGTCATCATGTAGTGCTGAAACGTGGACGACTTCCCCTGGGACCAACCAATCAACAGCCAGCCTTTGCCCTTCAGGTTGCTTATGCTGGCGCTGTTGTCTGTTAGACGTGCTTGAACTTTGTACCCACAACCTTTTGCAGTTGGCTCGAATGTATCCAGTCTTGCCACAATTCCAACATTGTATATTTGTAGAAGTCCTTGGAGAGGAACCTTTAATCTCTTTCAAAACGGATAATATTGTTTTGGTTAGTTCTTGCATTTCACTATACTTTTCTACAGTTTCTTCTGCATTCACAAATGTCATTGTCTGTTTGTTTGCTCAGCAGGAAAGCCTGCAGCATTCATACTTCGTGGCATTTATCACAGCTGACTTTAAGGATTCACCTACCAATGTCCTCAGGGATTGTTGAGTCTCAGGGTCAGCAATAGCATCAATAAATTGTAATTGAGCTAAGTTACCTTGAATATCTGATGGACAGTTGCTATAAGCCAATCTAGCTAGATGCTCAATATCACTAGCCAGTTCTTGCAAAGTTTCACCATTCTTCAGCATACAATGTTTAAATTGAATCATATAGTACTGTTTTCAATAACTATTGCCAAACCTGAGTTCTAATGCAGATACCAAACTTTGATAATCAAGTCATTTGTCTTCTGGAACAAACTGTAAAACTTCTGCAGCAGAATTTCGAAATACAGTCCAAGATGGTTGACCATCATATGTGGAAGGTTTAGTTGTATTTCTAGCAATATGTGTAAAAACATTATTGTTACTAATTAACAATAATTTTTAATTAACTATTTTCAGAATGGCAGAGTGCAAGGATTACTTAAAAGGATTTATTTCACAATAAACATTGTAAAATTAGCTGCAACATAGCTACTGAAATATCTTCTTGCCACAAAGTTCAGAGCTTTGCGGTTGCTGATACATAATAATAGTGTCCAATCTTTGCGATTTTCATACTGTTATTAAGGAATGAGTAAAGAGTTCCTCACCATAATTGCTGAAAGCAGACTGGTGCATAACTTGTTGTCTTAATCCTCATGCTGATCTTCAACTTGCATTGGGGTTGTTAACATCCACCCAATCTCTGTTGCATCACTGACATTTAACTACAGGCTGCTGTTCCTCACCATAATTGCTGAAAGTAGACTGGTGCATAACTTGTTGTCTTAATCCTCATGCTGATCTTCAACTTGCATTGGGGTTGTTAACATCCACCCAATCCTCTGTTGCATCACTGACATTTAACTACAGGCTGCTGTTGTCGCCGTCTTACATCATATGCTGTTACAATGCACTTGTGGTGGCAAACAATTCTTGAGATACTAGTCCTTCTTAGCAATCATCATGCTTAAAGTGATTTATTATTTTCTAACAAGACACTATCTCCATGATGCACTACACACTCTGAGAGCCAACCACATTTATAAAGCTTAATTTCCACTTACAGTGTATGTGGAAAAAAGGATTAAAAATAAGGATTCCTACCCCAAACGCATTTTGTCCGCCAGCTGGTGGCTTCCTCAGTGGGTGATGATCGTAATGTGAATATGCTATTTATGCTGCAGGACCCCTGGCGGTGCAGCACAAATATGCTAAGTTGATCTTAGTAGGAGATTCCATGCAGGCTAGATGGCTACAGGAAGCCACGACCATGGCCCAGGAGTACTTCAGTGTGCATGAGGCCCTGGCCACCTTCACTAATTGGTTTGTGGTGGACAGCCAGATGTAGAAACAGAGGGGGGTCCCAAAGGGATCCCCCCTGTCCGGTTTACTTGCAATGTAGTTGTACAGCACATTGAAGAAACAGTGTTTCACCAAACACAGTTAAAACCAACACTTTATATTTATCAATGACATTTTGATTTTATTTATGTTTTATCAATGACATATTGATTTTCTGGGACCATGGACTTGATGAGTTGCAGACATTATTAAATTTATTTAACATTATAATTCCTCAAATACAGTTTGCACATTAAAGTGAAAAAGATGATAAATTACCCTTCTTTGATATTTTAATAAGGCGTAAACAATATAGATGTGAAACTAGTGTTTTTCGAAAGCCGACTTGTGTTCCAAATCTTATACCATCTGACTCTGCCTATCCACCTAGATATAAAAAAGCAGCATTTAACACATATTTTCTTAAAGTATTAAGATACTGCAAAAAAAAAAAACTTTCGGAGAAAAAATTATAATATATTTATGAGATTGGGCAAAAAGCAGGGTATGGTTGAAAATATATGGAATTTTTTTTTTTGAAGTAATCAATATAAATATAATTTAAGCACTCAGATAAACCCAGTACAGAATAATGTAGCCAAATTAAATATTATACTCCTTTGCCATACATTGAACCCATAGTTAATACTCTTAGTACTGTTATGAAGAAATGTGATATATGCATTCCTGTAATTATTCAAATGAATGTTAAACTGCTTGCTATTAACGATAGAGATAAAATATATATTGCAGGGGCTGACCCTGCAATAGGTATTTTATCTCTATCATTAATTTTTTTATTGATTTTTTTTTGTATCTCTATCATTAATCATTATTTATATGAGGTTAAAATCAAAGATCCTGAAAATATACTTGGAAACAAAAATAAATATATAGGAAAAACATATAGGCAGATTGATGAACGACAAGCAGAACATGAATCTGACCTTAAAAAACAACAAGGTACTACTGCCCTTATGCGAACAATAATAAATAATAATTACCTATAATATATATAATAAATTACCTATAATACTATAGATAAATCCAAAAATTATTACTGCACCATCCACTAAATTTCAGTTAAACTACACGGGAAATTTATTGATTAACACGCAAAGTAATAGCATCTGTAATAATGATATCACACCCTTTCCATCTGCATGGAATCTCCTACAAAGATCAACTTAGCATATTTGTGCTGCACTGCGAGGGGTCCTGCAGCATAAATAGCATACTCACATTACAATCATCACCCACTGAGGAAGCCGCTGGCTGGCAGACGAAATGCTTTTGGGGTAGGATGCCTCATTTTTAATCCTTTTTTCCACATATGTTTTAAGTGAAAATTAAGCTTTTCAAATGTGGTTGACTCTCTGAGTGTGTAGTGCATCATGGAGATAGTGTCTTGTTAGAAAATAATAAATCACCTTAAGCATGATGATTGCTAAGAAGGACTAGTATCTCAAGAATTGTTTGCCACCACAAGTGCATTGTAACAGCATATGATGTAAGCTGGCGACAACAACAGCCTATAGTTAAATGTCAGTGACGCTGTAACGCTCCAAAAAAATGCAAAATACTTTTAAGTTTGGACCCTTTTTCTGATCCAAATAGGTTTATGCTCTGGATAGTTCAGTCGGGCGCCAGGCAATAATTAACAAATTGACAAATAAATAAATAAAGTTAAATTAGGGTTCAAAATACCAGCGAGCATTAATGAGTAAGAATTCAAAAATGATTGTCAAGTTTAAATATCTAAATATAATCAAAACTTAATTCACGTTGCTCAAGAGAAAAAATTAGTAAAGACTCAAAAGGTTTAAATAACAAACAAATTTGTTTCCAAAAATCACTCACCAAAACTTCACTGAAGAAGATACATCAACTGAGCACTCTTCCGTGCTACATGCTTATGCTCTCTGTGCTACAGTGCGCTGTGCTACTGGTACTCCATTCTAACTCTGACTATGTGCTACAACTCTCGCTCTACTATGTGCTACCGTGACAACATGTCATCAGGTTTTTTAACAAGAGTCGAATGTGTCATGTTGCACGCCGGGAAAGACGTTTACATAAACTGATGAGCGATGCAAGCTATGACGCAAGAGGGGGCGTGTCCTAGTGCACGCGCTTTAGCAGGTGATAGTCAGAAGATCGGAGTTGTGCGTGCGCAACTCCTAACTGTTGGAAATGAGTACTGTGATGCCAAAAAGGAAATAAAAAATCCCCAAAATGAGAAATATAACATAAATTAAGCAAAACTGGTTAAGGTAAAGTAAAAGTGAACGATGGGGCATCACAATGCAACAGAAGATTGGATGGATGTTAACAACCCAATGCAAATTGAAGATCAGCATGAGAATTAAGACAAGTTATGCACCAGCCTGCTTTCAGCAATTATGGTGAGGAACTCTTTACTCATACCCTAATAACAGTATGAAAATTGCAAAGATTGGACACTATTATTATGTGTCAGCAACTGCAAAGCTCTGAATTTTGTGGCAAGAAGATATTTCAGTAGCTATGTTGCAGCTATTACTCTTCTGAGAGCTAATTTTATAGTGTTTATTGTGGAGTAAATCCTTTTAAATAATAATAATTTAAAATTTTATGTCATTACTAAAATTATCATTATCACAAGAAAAAGATAAGATTTCTTAAAATCCGAAACTGGCGTTCACAATCAGTTTTAACAGTATCAAATTTGGTGTTAATATCACAAGTAATTTCATTTACATTACACTTTACTCCATTTTTCACATCATCAATATTATTTTTTACACTATCAATTTCAACCTTCCTACTAGTACACTGTCTACAATATATAAAATAAATAAAAAAAAAATAAATAAACACCCCCTCAAGCAGCTGCTTGCCACAGAGGTCTGACAGGAGCCTGCCAGTTTATATGCTATAGTAGAAGGTGTGAGAGGATGGCAGGACCTCAGCAGAAAAACGACACAAACATCCATGCCTTACCCGGGGCTCGAACCCAGGTCCCTTAGATCAGTAGTCAAGCGCGCTAACCACTCAGCCATGGGACGGCATATACAATACAAATATACAGTACAGTCTTAATGTACTTATGTCTTAATGTAATTAAACACTGGTCAGTGATTTCACTGATTTTTTGTTAAGATCATTATTCTGATCAGTAATATTTCAAATTTGGGAAGCCAAATTGTTATTTTCAGCTCTCAATTCATTATTTTGTGTAGCCATTTTGGCTTTCAGATTTTTGAGAGGCTATTTTAGTTCTCAAGTTATCATTTCGGGAGACTATCTCAGCTCTGATGTCACCAGTCTTACTGTTTATGTCAGATATTAATTTTGTTAACTCATCCATACTTCTATTGAAAGGCATTCAATAAATTATCTCGTTCCTGATGCCAAATGTTATGAATTAAATGGATAAAAACTGAGCACGAGTTCTAAAATAATATATAATTTAATGATTAATTACTGTACATACACAATCGAATTAAAATCGAGAGAAGTGCTATACAACATATTAGAGTCGAGTAACCAATATCTTATGAGTAGTCGTGCTCTTATCTTAAGGTTCTTAATTGACATATTCTAAAAGCTTGCCTTTTCCTTGTAAAGGTGCTATAGAAAAGTAAAAAAACCATAATTGCCAGTTCATAATATGAAGAAGATGCTGATATTTGCTGGCACAGATACAGAGGCTGTATTTTCCTTCTGTTGTTGTTCGAAGTATTTTGACCGATCTTATGAAATGTCCGAGTCAACATCTATAAGTTGCTGCTGCAATTTTAGGTACCACCTGTTATAAAGCGATATTACTTTTGGTACACTTGGATCTGTATATCAGTTTCCATATACCAGTCCTTTTAAGAAAGCTCTTGCTGTTTCCTCATTGGAGGGTCTCACTTTTTCACACAACTTCTTACTGACTTACTCAACAGTTGTTTGCACATCTCCAAGACGTAAAACTTCTTAAAACTCCTTAAAATTCCTTAAAATTCCCAAAGGAAACTCAAAATAAGTTTAAAAACCAATGGTCCCCCCATCAGCGACGCATTTCACCAGTCTCACATACTGGCTTCCTCAGGCTCCGATACTACGATGTTAAGTCATCATAAATACATCTCATTGACGTCAGATTGTTATTGCTCATAATCTTTGTGCATATGCTCATGCAACAGGAGATTCCATGCTGCCAGAAAGGGTGGAACTCCGTGTTGCAGAGCCTATGTTGATTCGCATGAATCAACATATTTTCTGTGTAATTCAGTTGATATTTTGTTTGTGGTGTGACTCCACAATATTCTTTGCTCAAATGTACAATATGTTTTTCCTATATATTATTTTTTCCTTTCAATTTGCTTTTAGGATCAGGAATTTCAATTTCATAGACCCAGCTGGTTTAGCTTTGTCTCTTATTGTTAATCACTAATTTTTTAATGGTTTTATTCTTGTATGTGGGTAATTGCATGTCATATTTTCTTAGTATATTTGTTAATGTGTTAGAAACTATTTCAGTATGGGGGAAACTATGAACACATCTTTTAAGGTTTTCCACCTGATTAGGTACAGGTTGTCAGTCCCTATTTGTATGATTGCCTGGCAGTTTTTTTCCAAAAGTGTTATAAGGTGGTTAGGGTATCCTGCCTGATAAGCTATTTGTCTTCTGAAGTTTAACTCTGTTACTAATGCCCCTTGATTTGTACAGTACTGGAAAGCCCTAATAAAATAAGAGGTAATTGAAGACTTTTGTATTTCAGTGGATGAGCTGAATGGAATGATATTATATTAGGTGTATAGGTTGGTTTTCTGTATACCTGAGTTTTACATTTTTTTTACCTTTTGTTATTAAAATATCTAAATATGGTAATTGATTTTGGTTTTCTGCTTCGTGCGTGAATTTTATAGTTGGCATTATACTATTAAAAATGTCTGTTAACGCTTTAAATTGTATCATATTAGAATTCCAAAATATTAAGATATTATCGATGTACCTCATATATATTGTTGGTTTATATTTAACCTTTGCTAGAGCAGTGGTTTCAACATGCCACATTACATCGGCCATGAGTCCAGACAGCGGTGATCCCATTGGGAACCCCGCCTTCTGGACCCATGACTGTAACAGAAAACTAATATAATTGGTTGCCATCTCCAGGGCCTCGTGAACAATAAAGTATTCTGGGCCATGGGGTGGGCAACACGCAACCACTCAGCCTACAGCCGCATCAACACATCCAAATGGTGTGTGTTTGGATGCAGTGGCATGACGTCCAGGGAATGCATTGTTTAGTGTCCTGAATTGATGCATATTGAATAATTTGTAATGCTTGCTGACAGGAGGTAATGATATATTGAGTGGGGAAGGGGGAAATGGTGCAAAAAATTCGAATAGAGCTCGTTCTAAATTATATATTGGTGATTTTCTTTTTGAAATTAATGGCCTAAACGGTTTTTCCTTTTTATGATGGGGCGGGGGTGGCTCAGTTGGTAGCGCGCCAGGCTCGTAATATGTAGTTCCCAGGTTCGAGTCCCAGCTGGGTCAGTGTTGAGATTTATCTCCGCAAAATTCCCCACCCTGCCCACGGTCAGTAGGGGACACCGATGGGCTTGGAAAGGTCGCCGTCTGTCGGATGGGACGTTAAACCGTGGCCCCATGTGCAGGAGAGCCATACCCTGTGGACATTAAAGAACACGCTGGATGGCCTTGACGGGAGGCTACCATCTGTCTCCCAACAGCTATTCCAGTGGGTCCCCTCCCCCAACCTTCTCTGAGCCTTCGGGGTCCTTGTGACCTGGCAATTTAGCCCATGATGTGCAAAAAAGTGCCGCTCAGAGGTAAAACAACCCAAACAACCCTTTTTATGAAGTTTAACTTTTACAAATAGTTGTGGTATATCCAAATACATTGGAGGGTTACATTTAACTGCTATAATTTCTGGAAGAAATGGATCATTTTTTAATTCCGCTAACTTTTTATTGTTTTTGGTAGAGGATTTATTTTTAATGGTTTACTTTTTAATTCCTGTAATGTTTGTGTTATTTTTTGATCACATACATCTTTATCAAGTATGACAATCTGATCTGTTTTATCTGCCAATATAATTTTGACATCTGGATTACTTTTTAAGTTATGTAATACTTTTATATCCCTGTTAACATTATTTTAATTTTTTTGCTGATGTTTTATGTTTCTATAAATTTTAAATCTCTCTTTATCTTTATGTGCATAAGGAATTCTGTACAATGATTGTTCTACTTGGGGAAGAATATTATTGAGATTTAATCTATTATCTGAGTACACAAATTTAGCCCCCTGCTGCAATATTCTATCCTCCTCTTCTGTTATATCGTATTTTGATAAATTTAAATATTTCTTATTAGGTGCTGTACTTATTTGTTTTCCATTAAACCTGTTGTTTGTCCTATGTGTTTTTACTAAGTTATCTAATTTAATATTATGTTTTGCTGTATTTTAATTGTTTCTTTTTCCATTTGATGTGTTAATCTTCCCATTATTTGTGTTAATTTTAAAAAATAAAATAAGTACCCCCTCAAGCAGCTGCTTGCCACAGAGGTCTGACAGGGTTTACTGACTTTAATTTTAAATATTCCTTATATGTCACTTTTTCTGTTTCCCTAATTTGTTGTCTATCTCATGGCCGATGTCGTAATGGACATGTTGAAACCACTGCTCTAGCAAAGGTTAAATATAAACTGACAATATATATGAGGTACATCAATGATATCTTAATATTTTGGAATTATAATATGATACATTTAAAGAGTTAATAGACATTTTTAATACTATAATGCCAACTATAAAATTCAGGCATGAAGCAAAAAATCAAAATCAATTGCCATATTTAGATATCTTAATAACAAAAGAAGGTAAAAAATATAAAACTCAGGTATACAGAAAACCAACCTATACACCTAATATAATACCATTCCATTCAGCTCATCCATTGAAATATAAAAAGTTTTCAATTACCCCTTATTTTATTAGGGCTTTCCAGTACTGTACAAATCAAGAGGCATTAGTAACAGAGTTAAACTTCATAAGACAAATAGCTTATCAGGCAGGATACCCTAACCACCTTATAATACATTTGGAAAAAACTGCTAGGCATCATACAAATAAGGACTGACAACCTGTACCTAATCAGGTGGAAAACCTTAAAAGATGTGTTCATAGTTTCCCCCATACTGAAATAGTTTCTAACACATTAACAAATATACTAAGAAAATACGACATGCAATTACCCACAATCATGAATAAAACCATTAAAAAATTTGATTAACGATAAGAGACAAAGCTAAACCAGCTGGGTCTATGAAATTGAAATTCCCAATCCTAAAAGCAAATTGAAAGGAAAAAATAATATATAGGAAAAACATATTGTACATTTGAGCAAAGAATGTTGTGGAACACCAAACAGATATTAAAAATAAACATTCGACAGCCTTAGCGCAAACAATCTTGGATAATGATATTAAAATAGATAAAATTAAGTATAAATCTGTAGTTACACCACAAACAAAATAACAACTGAATTACACAGAAAATATGTTGATTCATGCATTCAAAAAAACAATGGTCCCCCCCATCAGCGACGCATTTCACCAGTCTCACATACTGGCTTCCTCAGGCTCCGATACTACGATGTTAAGTCATCATAAATACATCTCATTGACATCAGATTGTTATTGCTCATAATCTTTGCGCATATGCTCATGCAACAGGAGATTCCATGCTGCCAGAAAGGGTGGAACTCCGTGTTGCAGAGCCTATGTTGATTCGCATGAACACATCATTAGTTTCTAACACATTAACATTAGTTAACACATTAACATTAGTTTCTAACACATTAACAAATATACTAAGAAAATATGACATGCAATTACCCACAATCAAGAATAAAACCATTAAAAAATTAGTGATTAACGATAAGAGACAAAGCTAAACCAGCTGGGTCTATGAAATTGAAATTCCTGATCCTAAAAGCAAATTGAAAGGAAAAAATAATATATAGGAAAAACATATTGTACATTTGAGCAAAGAATATTGTGGAGTTACACCACAAACAAAATATCAACTGAATTACACAGAAAATATGTTGATTCATGCGAATCAACATAGGCTCTGCAACACGGAGTTCCACCCTTTCTGGCAGCATGGAATCTCCTGTTGCATGAGCATATGCGCAAAGATTATGAGCAATAACAATCTGACGTCAATGAGATGTATTTATGATGACTTAACATCGTAGTATCGGAGCCTGAGGAAGCCAGTATGTGAGACTGGTGAAATGCGTCGCTGATGGGGGGACCATTGGTTTTTAAACTTATTTTGAGTTTCCTTTGGGAATTTTAAGGAATTTTAAGAAGTTTTACATCTTGGAGATGTGCAAACAACTGTTGAGTAAGTCAGTAAGAAGTTGTGTGAAAAAGTGAGACCCTCCAATGAGGAAACAGCAAGAGCTTTCTTAAAAGGACTGGTATATGGAAGCTGATATACAGATCCAAGTGTACCAAAAGTAATATCGCTTTATAACAGGTGGTACCTAAAATTGCAGCAGCAACTGACAGATGTTGACTCAGGCATTTCATAAGATCTGTCAAAATACTTCGAACAACAACAGAAGGAAAATACAGCCTCTGTATCTGTGCCAGCAAATATCAGCATCTTCTTCATATTATGAACTGGCAACTATGGTTTTTTTTTACTTTTCTATAGCACCTTTACAAGGAAAAGGCAAGCTTTTAGAATATGTCAACTAAGAACCTTAAGAGCATGACTGCTCATAAGATATTGGTTACTTGACTCTAACATGTTGTATAGCACTCCTCGATTTTAATTCAATTGTGTATGTACAGTAATTAATCGTGAAATTAAATTATATATACATTTACTGTGATTGTAACTTAATTAAAATAATATAATTTATTACAAAAGTATTGATGAAAAGATTTATATAAATTAAACTCAACATAAATCTATATCAGTATGAAAATAAATCTTCAAAAGAACTTAACACCTTGTTACTATTCTTACTCTCTGCACACAAAGCATAATATGAGGCTTTTACATCATTCAATAAGTGGCACAATTATATTTGTGAATAAACCTACAATTTATCAAGAATTACCGTACCAATTCCTAAACAACTAAATATAACTATGCATTAAATGATGAGCTCTTCCTACAGAAAAGTTGAGATCCGCTCTGTTTGTTCGACTAACATATTACCTCCTCAGTCACATTTTTAAATATCTTAAGCATCCTTCTTTTTCTTGTAGTCTGCTGACAGGATCAACACTAGTAAACTTATTTAATATCCTGCAAACATGCCAAACAAAAACTTTTTTTTTAACTATATCACACAGACAAAAACAAACTACGTTTTTCTTAACACTCTAATTCCTCTTAATTACAACAACTTATTCCTTATTTTGAAGTTAGATTCATTTGAAGTAGTTGGTGATGTTATTCTCATGCTGTAGTTCATGCAAGCATCAAGATGATACATCACAGTTCATTGTAGCATGTTTATCTGTCATAACAATACTAATTTGTCTTTGTGTACATATATGCATGATATAAGTAAATTGGCATTGTCTCATTTTTTAAATATCTCAGTCATACTTTTTACCTATCTTCCTATTGCTTTTGGCTTCGACATTTGGTGATTGGCCGATATATCAGTTTGTGGATTTGAAAAAACATTCCACAATGTCTTTCGAATGCAGTGGAGAAATGTAATGATTTATATATCAAATGAAAGCTTGTGAAGTGGAGAATGTCATAGGCTATAAAACATCGACCCTCCCATGCTTTCTTCTCCCCCTAAAAATGAGGAAATATGAAACTATTCTACTATATCTCCAGAATGTGAATGCCAAAAGTAACAAGTGATATGTCGAATGCTTCTGATGCAGGAAATATCTTAGGCTATGAAAAATTGACCCTCCATACCTTCTTTTCTGAAAAAAAGGGGACTTCTACTCAGCAAGATTGCTGGTTCCCTATCTTCCTTTGAAGTAAATACGAACTTAGTGACTGATTGCACCATCTGATATGCTTTAGGTTTATTTTTTACTTTTAGGAGCCCTATAGGAAGATAGGTAGTTTTTAATTTTTTTTTAATTTATTGAAGAGTTAATTTAATTGTTTAAGGAAGATTTTTCCGTATTTTATGATCACATACTGCTTTTTTAATTTTGGTAACTTCCATGAGATCTGTTCTACATAATGCCAAATCCCCCTGAGAGGTAATGAATAAGTTGCCAAAGTACAAAGGGGTATGCATCCACAAAAGAGTGGGAAAATCTGCATGAAAATTGTAATTTATACCAAAAAAATGCAAAATATATATTAGTGTATGACTATTACTTATAATAATCAAAAAAAGACTTTTATAGTTAAAACTAAAAAGTATAAATATAACACATCAAACAAAATGGTAAACCATATCTTTAATTTCTTCAATATTTAAACCTGTTCTTAGCATGGAGTGGTGTTCGTTCAATCACTAGCACACCGGGTTCATAATTTGATTGTTCTAACTGTGAGATTTATCTCTGCTAAATTGCCTGCCCTCGTTCAGAAAGGGAACACTGGGCTTGGAAAGAATGCTGTTTCTTAGATGAGATTTAAAGCCATGGCTCTGTTTGCAGGAGCCATATTATGTGTACATTAAAGAACACATTGGATGACTTTGATGAAAGATTTCCACTGGATCAAGCTATTCACTGGATCCCCTTCCCCAACATTCTCTGAGCTCTTGGGGTCCTTTTGAGCTACTTATTCAGCCTATTGTGTGCAAAAATGTGCTGCTTGGAGGTAAAATAACCGAAGAATGGAAAAGAATATAGATTTAGCAAACTTATAAGTGTTGTATTTATAATTCCATTTTAAGTTTCCACCATAGATTCCTGAGATGTTCCCCACTTGTCACAATTTAGAAAAATCCATTTTAGTGGGGTTTTTTTTTTAAATATTAATTTTAAATTGGTCAAAGAGTTGGTAAAAAGGTGTAAACAAAATAAAAAAATTATGTCACCAGTACCATTTTTCTATGAGATTTTAGAAAATAACTCTGTGGTCCAGTAATTTTGATCTTTTTGCATTATATAAGTCTGAAATAACAAACAATTCTGCCATTGAACAATAATATTTGTAAAGTTTATCCTTCAAACCATTTGCATAATAAAGAATTATCAGGAGCAAACTCAAAAGCATTTCAGAACAAAAGACAATGCTCCATCTGCAATAAAGTGACATTATACAGTGATACAAGGTTGTTTAAAACTAGATTAGGCTGTTTAAAACTTGATTAGGGCTGTTTAAAATTTCCTTCCACATGTTGTGAAGAGTGATTCTATTGTGTCAGTTGCAGGTCATTATATCAATTACCTCTTGACAATGGTTCCATAGTATGTAAGTCCCAGTCTATGGTAGCTGTATGTTGAATTATCTGCTTGGCAGCAGTTGTAGAATTTTTTTGATTGACATTAATGGTCCCTGAATATGTCATGTAGGGAATGGATGATTTTTTCTATGTAATTATCTGGCAAATATAGAAGTACATAATCTGTACACACCCAATTTGAAAGGAGGATAAATCTGTCCTTGTCCTTTTTTATAATCTTCAGATTTGGAGCTGGCTGAAAATAATATTAATTTATTGAGCTCTAAGAAATTTATGGACAGATTCACACAGCACAGGAATGTAAGAAATGTATTTTGTCAAGGTTGTCCACTGATTTCAACATTAGCATAAAAAGTTTGGTGTGTAATGTGAGGAAAATAAAGTGTTTGTTACCACTCCCCTTTGCTCTCATTGTTTCCGAGAAACTAGCCTTTAATCAGAGAACTCATTTCCATAAATCTTAAATTGTCATTCAAAATCAGTAGCAACCGCTGGTGATTAACCTTCCTGGTGGCTTAAATGTGTTTGTCTACTGAATGAAACCTGGTCCCAAAGCAGCATTCCTTGCCTAAGAGATTTAAACCACACTCTGTGCTTCTTCCTGCTACAAAGCTGACCCAAAGTCACAACTGCATGACCAAGTTCTCCTCACACATACTGAGTTCACATGGGGCGGGGGTGGCTTAGTCGGTAGCGCACCAGGCTCGTAACCTGTAGTTCCCAGGTTCGAGTCCCAGCTGGGTCAGCGTTGAGATTTATCTCCGCAAAATTCCCCGCCCTGCCCACGGTCAGTAGGGGACACCGAAGGGCTTGGAAAGGCCGCCGTCCGTCGGATGGGACGTTAAGCCGTGGCCCCGTGTGCGGGAGAGCCATACCCTGTGCACGTTAAAGAACACGCTGGATGGCCTTGACGGGAGGCTACCATCTGTCTCCCAACAGCTGTTCCAGTGGGTCCCCTCCCCCAACCTTCTCTGAGCCTTCGGGGTCCATGTGACCTGGCTATTTAGCCCATGGTGTGCAAAAAAGTGCCGCTCAGAGGTAAAACAACCCAACCCTACTGAGTTCACAGTGAAGTCCACTTCTCTGGGTCCAGTGATTGTGATGCCCCCTCGTTCACTTTTACTTTACCTTAACCAGTTTTGCTTGATTTACGTTATATTTATCATTTTGGGGATTTTTATTTCCTTTTTGGCATCACAGCGCTCGTTTCCAAAAGTTAGGAGTTGCGCATGCGCAACTCCGATCTTCCGACTGTCACCCGCTAAAGCGCGTGCACAAGGACACACCCACTCTTGCATCATAGTTTGCGTCGCTCGTCAATTTATGTAATGTCTATCCCGGCGTGCAACGTGACACATGCAGTCTTTGTACCTCTTGTATTAAACTGGTGACATGTCACAGGAGCACAGAGTAGTAAGTGAGCGTAGCTCAGTTGAGCCGTAACCATCGAGACTCAAGGCCTTTTCACTGGTGATGTCACACGTTCTGACGTCAACATTCGTCGATCTAGCATCTTGACACCCCGTAGCTGCTTGTATGTTTGTTGGCGGCATTATTATCTTTAATTATTATCTGGTGTTCAACAAATGTATTTTTAAATAATTTTTGCAAGATAAAAAATGATTGTTTGTTAGAGAATTTAGGAAATAGGAAAAAATGTCTTAATGCCAAAAAGAGAAAGTTTTCTACTCTCAATAAATAGTATCCACAGAGTTAACTGTTGGCTTTGATATTAATAGTTTTGTGACAAACAGATTTTCTGGCATGCGGGATTTGAACCATATATCTCCAGGTACATGCCACAGTGTTCTAAGGCCACTAAACTAATAAGTTATATTAGTGGAAAAAAGGCAGAGTCTGTTAGTTTAGTGGTCTTACACCACTGGCTTATATCTGGAAAGATGTATGCCTAAATGATTTAAGCCTTCTTTACCAGGGTGCATAGAATTATTTTTTTAACAATCGAAATTGATTAGAGACTATTTTCTTTACATTTGGGAGGTTAATTGAGCGATTTATTGTCAAATCTTTAGTCATAGATTTACAGGTAGCTTTATAAACCAAAATGTGTATGTGCTTGCAGTAAATTGTAGTTTCTAAAGTTTAGATGCACTTTTCCTGTTAGTTTTTGAATATGTATTCCATCGGAAGGTTGTATCCATGTCCAAATATTATTCAAATTTAATGAAAGTTCTGCTGAGGTCCTGCCATCCTCTCAGATCTCCTACTGTGGCATATAAACTGACAGGCTCCTGTCAGACCTCTGTGGCAAGCAGCTGCTTGAGGGGGTATTTTTTTTTTCTGAAAAAAAATACAGCTCAATATTCCTATTAATTCAGTCTAATCACTAAGAAAAAGTATTGAAATTAAATCATAACTAACTCAAATTGTTCCAACTAAAGCTATTACAGTATATCATTAATTTTTAGTTCACATTTGCCAATAAAATTGTTCTGAATAATTTTTGTGTGTTTTTTTCTCTTTTTAATAAAACACACTAATTTTCCATAACAATTTATATGTCACGATTATATTATTAATGGTACAAACAACTGGATCAGTTATTGACAGCATTTATCGCGAAAAATATATGAAGGAAATGATTTTATTTTTGTTAATATATAACCGAGTAATTATTTGCATTTAACTTTATTTTTAAACATATTGTGTCATTGTAATTATACGTGCAACCGATTATGACGCTCCTGGTAATTTATATGTCGTTCCGAGTGGTTAGCACGCTTGGCTACTGATCTAAGGGACCTGGGTTCGAGCCCCGGAATTAGGCATGGATGTGTGTCGTTTTTCTGCTGAGGTCCTGCCATCCTCTCAGATCTCCTACTGTGGCATATAAACTGACAGGCTCCTGTCAGACCTCTGTGGCAAGCAGCTGCTTGAGGGGGTATTTATATTTAGCCGTCCCATGGCCGATTGGTTAGCGCGCTTGGCTACTGATCTAAGGGACCTGGGTTCGAGCCCCAGATAAGGCATGGTTGTATGTGTTGTTTTTCTGCTGAGGTCCTGCCATCCTCTCAGATCTTCTACTTTGGCATATAAACTGACAGGCTCCTGTCAGACCTCTGTGGCAAGCAGCTGCTTGAGGGGGTATTTATTTTTTTTTTTTCTACATGTTCAGAGAACGTTAAACGACGATTACATTTTGAGTCCTCAATTTAGCACAATTACAAATCAAGATCTATTTTAGTTTCAACGTCTTCCCTATTTTAAGGTTTACCATAGAAATATTACTCTAATGTACATATATACCATATAATAATACCATGTCAATCAGTTTTTGAGCACAGTGCTACACAAAAATGCCCTCCCGATCTTATAAAAAAAAGTAAATGCTCGATTTGCGGCGGTAGTATTACGTACGCAGGAAGTACTGTAGATCCACAGGATGTGAGGTCACTTTAGACTTCAAAGGCCTTGAGTCCCGAAAGTTACGGTTGAGCGCACTGTAGCGCAGAGAGAAGTAAGGACGGAGGAGCACAGTTAGTGCAATGTGTAATCAGAATTGATTTATCTTCTTCATTGAAGTTTTGGTCAGTGATTTTTGGAAATAAATTTGTTTGTTATTTAAACCCTTTGAATCTTTACTAATTTTTTTCTCTTGAGCAGCGTTAATTACTCCTTAAAGCGTGAAATTTCTTTTTAATCCTTCCAGTGACCAGGCTGAAAAACAGGTTTCCATCCAGGAGCCAAGCGAATTTCTAATTATGCTCAGCCAACAAAAAAACTTTAACTTTAGAACTCTTTTGTATTAAAGAGCAATAACTAATGAACATGAATAGAATGACTATATATTTCTGAATAACAAAAAAATTACTTTTTTGGTTTTAAGTACTATGCTGAGTCAGATAAACAAGTCAACTTCAGAATTTTTTTTAAAAATAACCAAGAGAGAAAACTAAAGTGATGAAAATTGGTCAGGCAGGTTGTGATTCAGTTCATCTGAATGGTTGCAGTCTTGAGCAGGTGTCACAGTTTAATTACCTTGGGAGCTATGTAACTGATACTGGTGATGTGCGGCATGAGATTAACAGACGAATAGGTATTGCTGCCGGGACTTTTAAGAATCTATGGAGATTGTGGAGAAATAGGCGTATACACCTAAAGACTAAAATTAGACTGTATAATAGTTTGGTTCTTTCTAGGGTTAGTTATGGTAGTGAAACTTGGACGCTATGTAAACAAGATAACAGGAAACTAGATGCTTACGCAGTATCTTGGGTATTAGGTGGTTTAACTTTGTAACTAATGATGAGGTTAGGCAAAGGAGTCTGCAACCTCCTTTAAGCAGCATATTGTGTAGAGAGAGACTCCGCTGGTTTGGCCATGTTGCCCGTATGGATAATTATAGATTAGCGAATAAGGTTATGAACAGTGTGCCTAGAGGCCTCAGAAGGAGGGGGAGACCTAGGATGTGGTGGGCAGACAATGTCAAACAGGACCTTGTTAGAATTGGTGTGCAGTGGCCGGATGCAGCAGATGTAGCTCAGGACAGATATGCTTGGAGAATTAAACTGCACGGTCTGGTTGGACCTCCGTAGCCCATGGCTGCTTGAGGATGATGATGATGAATCAACGGAAATAGGTCATATTATATACCAAATTAAACAGAATTTTATTACGAATTTTATGAAAACAAATAATATAGACAAATTTGCAATCAGATTGATTTTAATAAGCCTTTTTCATTGTGATATGGTGGAAAAAAAATATTGGCTATCTCTAAACTTAAACTTCATAAATCCCCAGGGGTAGATGAAATTACTACAGAAATGCTCAGAACTGGGAATGTTTTGGTTACCACTTGGATGACTGAAATTTTGAATAACTTTTATGATAAAGGCATGGTTCCTAAAGATTTTACCAGAGCTATTATTATCCCTATTTTCAAAAAAGGTGATCGCAGTTCTTGTGATAACTATAGGGGTATCAGCCTACTCTCTGTTCCAGGTAAAGTTCTTTCCATGATTGTGCTTAATAGAATTAAGAATCTGGTTGACAGGCAATTGCGTGATGAGCAATGTGGATTCAGAAGTGGTAGGGGATGTGTTGATCAGATATTTTCACTTAGGCAGATTCTTGAGAAATGTTTAGAGTTTCAGAAACCTTTGGTTGCTAGCTTTGTTGATTTCAAAAAGGCTTTCGACTCTGTTGATCGCCATAATTTGTGGTTGATTGTGAGATCATATGGTATACCAGACAAGTTAGTTAACATAATGAAAGCTCTCTATAATAACACTGAGTCACGTGTGAGAGTTGGTAAGTCTTGTAGCAATTGGTTCAGCATTACGTCTGGTGTTCGACAAGGGTGCATTTTGTCTCCTTTTCTCTTTAGTTTGGTTGTTGATTATGTTATGCGAAATTCACTTCAAGGGAAAGATTTTGGCCTTAAATGGGCTGGAGATATGAAAATTTCTGATTTAGATTATGCTGATGATTTAGCCCTTTTGGCAAATGATGTTGATGAGATGAACTCTTTCATTCGAGCTGTTGATGAGACTGGTAGTAGAGTAGGTTTGGTTATAAACAGAGAGAAAACTAAAGTGATGAAAATTGGTCAGGCAGGTTGTGATTCAGTTAATCTGAATGGTTGCAGTCTTGAGCAGGTGTCACAGTTTAATTACCTTGGGAGCTATGTAACTGATACTGGTGATGTGCGGCATGAGATTAACAGACGAATAGGTATTGCTGCCGGGACTTTTAAGAATCTATGGAGATTGTGGAGAAATAGGCGTATACACCTAAAGACTAAAATTAGACTGTATAATAGTTTGGTTCTTTCTAGGGTTAGTTATGGTAGTGAAACTTGGACGCTATGTAAACAAGATAACAGGAAACTAGATGCTTACGCAGTATCTTGGGTATTAGGTGGTTTAACTTTGTAACTAATGATGAGGTTAGGCAAAGGAGTCTGCAACCTCCTTTAAGCAGCATATTGTGCAGAGAGAGACTCCGCTGGTTTGGCCATGTTGCCCGTATGGATAATTATAGATTGGCGAATAGGGTTATGAACAGTGTGCCTAGAGGCCTCAGAAGGAGGAGGAGACCTAGGATGCGGTGGGCAGACAATGTCAAACAGGACCTTGTTAGAATTGGTGTGCAGTGGCCTGATGCAGCAGATGTAGCTCAGGACAGATATGCTTGGAGAATTAAACTGCGCAGTCTGGTTGGACCTCCGTAGCCCATGGCTGCTTGAGGATGATAATGATGATGACAATTAAGGCTCCATTTTGGAAAACCTGCTGAATAAAAATAGTTAAATTATATTTGAAATCCAAAGTGAATGCACAGTATTCCCTGTTAAGAAACATTAATTAATAGATTCTGAAAAAAATTCATCGCCGCCACGGCGGGAATCGAACCCGCATCTCTCCAGATTCATGCCAGAGCGCGCTAACCATTGCACCACGCGTCGGACAACGAATATTTTCAGAATATGACCTTTTTAAATCTTCTTCTTGAGACGTGACTGAGACAGCGCCATCTATACTTAAGGAGATGCAACGTTTTCAGTCGTTGCATTTGATTATCAGATGTTAATGTTCTGAAAATATTCGTTGTCCGACGCGTGGTGCAATGATTAGCGCGCTCTGGCATGAATCTGGAGAGATGCGGGTTCGATTCCCGCCGTGGCGGCGATGAATTTTTTTCAGAATCTATTAATGTTTCTTAACAGGGAATATTGTGCATTCACTTTGGATTTCAATTATATATTTAACGCGGTAGCTTTAGCGACCTTCTCATTAACATCTGATAATCAAATGCAACGACTGAAAACGTTGCATCTCCTTGAGTATAGGTGGCGCTGTCTCAGTCACGTCTCAAGAAGAAGATTTAAAAAGGTCATATTCTGAAAATATTCGTTGTCCGACGCGTGGTGCAATGGTTAGCGCTCTCTGGCATGAATCTGGAGAGATGCGGGTTCGATTCCCGCCGTGGCGGCGATGAATTTTTTTCAGAATCTATTAATTAAAAAAAGTTAAATTATATATTTATCGAAAGGAAATTTCCTCCCAAATAATATAATATTCAACCTGAAATATGATTTTCATTTCTTTTAATGATTCTTTTAGTATCGTATATTTTAAATATAGCCAGTGTTATACAACATGACTTGGCCTTCTCACATTCACGGGATTTTCTGAACTGGTTATGAAATAGAAAAAACTTCCTTGGCTGCTTTTTTTTTTACAAAATATTGCGAATGAATTCTTCCCGAAATTGCCATCCCAAATGATGGCCGATTTCCATAGCAAAGAAGTATATTTTCCTTCCATATCCAAAACATTCAATTTCAGAAAATGGTACAAGATCAATGTTTTTTTTATTAAAAAGAAACAAGAAATAATAACAGAAAAATTACATATAACCTAATGGGATGTTAAATAAAATATCCGCAACAACTTTTAAGCCTGCCTCCGATCTAGCATAACTGGAAAAGATCGATAAATCAGCCGATTGAAGATCACTAATGGAAGTAAATAAATATACAGAAATGAATTCGCTTTCATATCCAAGACCTCATTTATTTTCAGAAAATACTATATCAAAGTTTTACTGGAAAAGTAATAAAAAATAAAAAATTATATTAGCCTAGTGCGATGTTAAAATATCCACAGAAACAAGTTGTAGGCCGGCCATAATGATATAACTGAGAAAAAAATCAATACTTATCGATCTTCCAAAAGATCGCTAATTTCCGAAAATAAATCTATTTAAATGAAAACTAACTAAGGTTTTAATAACAAATTACTAATTTTTAAAGGAAAATTTTTTTAAAATAAAAAAAATACTAACTTTACGAAGAGTATCCAATATGCTGGAGCAAAACTAAAAATCATTTATAGCACATGGTACAGAGATAGCATGTGTCAGCCATCTGCATCTTGTTTGACTCAGTGAAGCATAACTAATTAAATGCAGGTGCAACGAGAATTTCTAAGAAGGATGTATTTACTTTCAGTTTTGATTTGAAGGATGCTGGGAAAAAATGATAAAAATAACTTGGGAATACTGAAATAGGTGTATGACAGAAAAGAGTGTGAAACAGAAAAAATAAATTGCAGGTACGTATTTTGTAATTACTTCCAAAATCTATCGTTTTTAAAAATAGCGGGTTTTTTTGTTAATTTTTAGGAGATTTTCGAAAATTTAAGGAAAAATTTATTGATAATAACTCAAATCAAACTTGTGAGCTGAAATCAGAAGGTTGCTTCAGCAAATAGGAACGTTAACAAGCAAATCGGCAATACCTTTTAATGCTTGTAAAAAATGGCAATCGGATGGCTTTATAAAAAATTTTTATTGTAGTTTAATAAAATATGCATAAAATTATAAAACAAATTATTAGTTTTGAAACTTGAATTATATATTTTTATAAGATATATATAAAAAAAATTATAATGGCAATTTTTATTTTTTTTAAAAAAATCGATATAAGGCATGGATGTTCGTGTTGTTTTTCTGCTGAGGTCCTGCCATCCTCTCAGACCTTCTACTCTGGCATATAAACTGACAGACTCCTGTCAGACCTCTGTGGCAAGCAGCTGCTTGAGGGGGTATTTATTTATTTTATTTTTAAATGCGTATACATACATCATTTGCCCCTCAATTCAGATTCTCCGTATTTATACAGACGGCTTGGACACTGGAAGGGTTAACAAAAGCAAAAATAAGTTATGAACAGAAATTCACAATTTTGACCTCCTGTGTAAAAATAAATTATTAAATTATATTTTGCTTCCCAGCAAGTTCTCCTATCCAAAAAACTTGGATGTTGTCCTGGAGTTTTATTATACTATTCTATTAGTCATAGATTGGTTAATGTTTAGGGAAAGCTGTACTTGAAACATAAGTTACAAAGTATTACGATAATATAAATAGTGAAAATCTTTAAGTATGCAAATTTCTTGAAAAGGAATATTGGAAAAAGGAATATTCGGAAACCTACAGAAATAAGATTCTTTACACATACTGATTAAAAACACATTCATAATGTAAACATTTTGACATCAGATGTAGCATATATCCTTTAATTAGTTTCATAGAAGAGAGAAGGTGTGAGCTCCTGTATGTGGTGAGGGGACCACCATGTTAAAGGTTCCACTGGTTTGAGTACCTGTACAGAATTCTGAACGCTCGTATACATGTTTGCTGTGTGTGAATACATGTGTCCCTGAAAAGGAACATCCTGGTAGTTGCTCATGGGTCCCCTTTGGCCTGTCTTGCCATTGGGGAGCATTCATGAGGACTATCACCAAACAATTAATTACATCTGTGAGAATTGTTTTACTAACATATGGATCCCAACATAGGAACTCAACATGAAATGGATGATGATCAAATATATGTTTCGACTGCTGATTCAGGACTAAAGACACTATCAGCTCATTGCATGCAGGGACTTTCAAGATGAAGCCAAAAAGGAACGAAACTTCCTTGCTAAAGTCATATCTGATGATGAAAGCTAGGTTTATGGGTAAGACCCAGAAACAAAGCAGCAGGGCCTCCTTCATCACCACCAAAGTAAACGAGACAGGTAAAAAGCAATATGAATATCATGCTGATGTGTTCTTTCATTTGGAGGAAATCGTACATAAGGAATTTATTCCTACAGGTCTGACAGTGAGTCAGCACTATTACATCGAAGGCTTGAAGCATTTGAGGGAGAGTGCAAAACTGAAACATCTGGAAAAATGGCACACACAGGACTGGGTGGTGGATCACAACAACATGCTGGCCTACACTGCTCTGTCTGTTTAGCAGTTTTTGGCCAAATGTGGTGTGGTGGTGCCTCCCCCCCCATTTACCAGATCTTGCCCCCTACGACTTCATGTTCCCGAAGATGAATTTCCACTCTAAGCATCAATGATTTGGCTATGTCAAAGGGATTCAAGCAGAATTGAATGACATGCTGAACAACATCTCAAAACGGGAGTTTCAGAGGTGTTTTTAGTAGTGAGAAAAAGCACTAGGCTCACTGTATTAGCTTCCAAGGGATCCAAGCTTTGAAGGGGATAATAGTGATTAAAACTAAGGTAAGCCTACATATTTTTTATTAGTACAGTTCGGAAACGTTTGGATTATGCCTTGTATAGTGTATCAGACAATGTAATTTTTTCTAACTTTCAAACTGGCAAAGCCGCACCAGAATATTTAACTGCTGCTCACAAGTGGTTTTCCCATTCCTGGTGATTCACCTAAAGGCTTGTCATATTATTATTATATGAATATGTTGTTATCATTGTAAAAATAATGGTAAAATACAATCTACTGTTGAAGAGAACTGGTTGTTAAAAAATTGAATAACACCACTGCCCCGTAGAATGGTCCTTGAAGTACTGAACTGGTTTTGGCATATGTATGTAATTTTTGCTCCAGAACAGGAAATACATGTTACTGAGGATGTAAAATTGGCATTTGTTTGTAAACACTTAAATTTACGATGATGGTGTCTGGATGGCCACCATATTTTTCATCCATTGATATATAATACTTACATTGTTTACCACACATGTTCATCATTCTGATTCTTTTTATGGTGTTAAGGTGGTTTTACATAAATTGGTTATTTTACAGCTCAATAGGTTTTAAAAATATGCTCATTCTCTTCCCAGTCAGGTTCATCATTAGTTCCTTAGAAAGTTATGTGTTAAATATGGGTTAACATTTATTGAATTAATATTTAATAAAATTTTGCTCTACCTTATCTAGTGATTAATATACTTGACTACTATTCCATCAAGCATAACCGTGTGCATTTTTGCATTTTATGAGAAACCAGAATGATATAGATAAAGCTTCTAGATTATCTCTATTCTTTTTTAACATTCTTCTATTTATACTCGTATTTCTTCACATAAAAACTAATTGTGCTTCATTAGGATACAAAGATCTGCAAATCAGAAAGGATGTAAGAGATGCAGCTTGGAGGAAACCTGGCTGGGATGAATGTGTGGCACATACAGGTAAATATGTTTTTCATTATTATCGTAATTGCAAGTTTAATATATTAAAATTAAGTGAATTGTTAAAGTATTGCTGTGAAAAGGTTAATCCATATTTGTTTCATATGGCAATGGTCAACAATTGGCCATTTGATGCAACTTGAAATGATGGCTGTCAGGAATTCTCTTTTCCTTTGGGAACACTTGGTGTCAGTTTTCTTTCACACAAAAAAAAAAGGTATGATACAGCACGGAGAGTTGCCATTTGTTCTGACTTCTATGCCTTTGGTTTTCAATTGGCAGTTCTTTTCCATTATTTCCTTGATCTTTTTGTGTCTGTGTTGGTAAACATTCTATCACAGCCTTTCTTCCAAGGAAAGGGGGTCTTCAAAGTACTATCTGGAGTGTAACACTTTTGCTGTCAAATATAATTCCCTCAAACTTCTTCATACTGTAGGCAATGTGACCTGCTGTATGAGCATGACTTTCAAGTTTATTTTTCACTCATTTGCTCACTTGCCTACCTGCTTGCCCCTCCATCCCACATTAATAGATGTCCACCCACTTCATCCTAGGTCTTCCTGTTAGCAATCCCAGTTATGTGGCTGAGGCTCAGCTTTTGAAAATAGTTTCCCCCCAGAGTGTTGGCAATTGTGTCTGAATGAATGGTACAGGACCTTTTACCAGAACTTATATATATCTACTAATTTTCCATTTGCATTGAAAAAAAAATTAAAAATTTGGCAGTTGCAGATCTGCAAGTTATTGCCAATACTCTGGGGGAATATTTTTCTTCCATCTCTTTTTTTTGTGTGACATTAGGACAGAGAAGAATCTTAGAAGCTACTCCTAGCTTTTACAGGCCTTCTTATACAAGGACATGCCCTACTAAGACTGAAGTTACCACTGATCACTGCCTCAGTAAGAGTTAAAACAACAATACAAAGTTTACCCTGCTGCAATAATAGCTATCTTTCTAACCACTATGCCAGTTAAGGCATCAATATTTTCTCTCTTTTTTTTCTTCGTGTTACTCCAAGTTCCTTGCCCAGAAAAGTGGGGCTGAACACTATCTACTGTCCTTCCACTTAAATGGCCTGGAGCCTTGCATTTTTAACCTTACTGAAGGAGCACAATCCAGATTCATGGAAGGAGGCTATCATTTTGGTAGGATCCAAAGATTCCTTTGAATTATCATCCAGTTGCTTTGATGAGCTGGACATGCAAGATGTTGGGAAGAATGGTCAATAACAGACTCATCTGATATGTTATTGACCATCCTTCCCACATCTGGAATATGCTTTTTCAGTATTTAAGAATTATTTTATTAATTTATTTAAGAATATTGACAACATGTGCTTTCAACAAAAAACTCCTAATCACTATGTCGAGGGGGCTGACTCAGTCAGTAGCATGCCAGATTCGTAATCTTGCAGTTCCCAAGTTCGAGTTGCACTGGGCCAGGATTGAGATATATCTGCATAAAACTCCCCACCCTGCCCTTGGTAGTAGGGGACACTGATGGGCTTGGAATGGCCACCATCTGTCGGTTGGAATGTTGTGTGTTCATAATATATGACACATAACGTGCCATATGTTATGAATTATATATGGTTATATTATTGATGATTGCCTAGCTTATGTGGCCATACTGTAAACTAGGCAATCATCAGTATTGTTGCCTAGCTTACAGTGCGACTTTCAAAGGCACAACAACTTTTGACCACCTGATCCATCTTGAAAGTCAGTTGAGCCCTTTATACTCAGACATTTTTTATCAGATCACATTTTTTTTTTTGCAATTTTTGGAGTTTTTACATTATGAGGGGCATTCAAAAAGTTCTTGACATGCATCTGCAGAACAAAAACCATTGCCTTTACTTGAACAAAGCTTTAACTGCTCTCCAAAGTAATCTCCTCCAGCATCTATGCAAAGTTGCAGATGTCTATGCCAATTTTGGAATACTTGGTGGTACTCCTGTTAGGAACTCCACAACTCTGAATGAATGCATTTTGCAAGGTCTTGCACCCTTGAAAAACTCTTCACAGCAAGTTCCTATTTAATTTTTGGAAACAACCAAAAATTGCATGGTTAAAGATTGGGTGAATATGCAGGATGGGTAGCTGTTTGATTTTTTTTCTGCTCGAGATAGGCCATAACTTACCAGGTTTTGCATGCATTAGCATTGTCATGAAGGAGAACCCTTGATACACCTATTGTTGGAATGCTGCTCCTTCAGCTCCTTAACAATTTGGGGCAAAACAATGTTTTTAGGCAAGGTGTACATTGCTACCACTTCTTGAAAATTTGAAAAAAAATTTTAACATAATCTTCCTTGTTTTGTTTGCCATATTATAGCCATAGATGCTGATATGCCATAAAACCTGAAACAACTAAACAACAAACATTCTCTTCCTTAAGTGAAAATCTTGTCAGAGGATTTAGCAATGCAGTTCATCTTTTACAACTCAAACTTAGTTGTTGATCTTTTTGGGAGTTGTATAGTACTAAAACCACATCTCATCACCTGTGACAATGTCTGTTAACCGTTTGGAGTTCAAACATTGTCATCATCACCTTGCACTAGTCGACTCTAGCCCTTTTTTGCTATTCTGTCAGTTTGTGGAGTACACATTTAGCATAGATCTTTTGGAACTTTAAATGTTGATGAAGAATTGTTTCCATACTGCCAATCGATACACTGACATCAAAACTTTTTACCTGAATTGTGATGTGTGGGTTTTCCTTAATGAGTTCACGAACAGCAGCAATGGTTCTCTCATTCATCGCCTCCTTGCATCTTCCTGCATGAGGGAGGTCTTTGAAGCTCTGCTTTCCTTCTCTGAATTTTCACTTCCATCTTGTAAGAATGCCATATGAACAGGCATGATCCCTATATACTTGTAATAAATTGACGTGAATTTTTTTCGTGTCATCCTAAAGCTGCATCCTTGAGAAAATGTAAAATCTTTCCCCATCTTTAGTAGGCTCCATAGCAACAACACATAGATTTCACAGACTGAACTTTACACTCCGCCATCGAAGAGAAAAATGATGATACTGCCTATATTTTTGAAACATAATGACAAGTTTAGACAAGCTTTCAAACAAATCATAGCTTGTTAACTTCAGAGGAATGAGTGCAAATCTACAGTCATGTATCAGTAACTTTTTGAATGCCTCCATAGAAGAATATATTGATCTTGGTTATACCAAGATTACTACATTGTATCATGGTGGTAATTATGGGAGATGTAGGATTAGCTGAGCTTATGCACTGTTTCTATATGCAGTGTAATGTGGAATAGTTGAACTCTACAATTTTTCATTTCTTCTGAGACTTATGTTTAGAGGTGGGGTTAAAGTAAGTTTATCCTAAAAATATTATTTCAGATATTATGTATGAAATGTGTACATAACAATTGAATTTTTTTTGTAGTTTCCTAGTTTTATTAATTTATTTTAGTTTTTAAATTTTGTAATTTTTTTAGGTCTGCCCCTGCCACCCTGGTTTAGGGCAGCTCATCAAAGTCCGTGACAGAACTCATGTCTGTTAGTAGTATAAAAATATTGATACTTTGGACTGAAACTCAAATATATTTCGTTTTCATTATTACCTTGTCCTTACATGTTTGCCCCATTGTATGACACTATCTCTACTCACTCATGATGGCAAACTTTGCTTCCGTAATATACATAAAAATGTTGAAAGAATCTTCATTATAAATTGCAAATTACATGAATGAATTAGTAGCTAAAAGTATCAATAACCTAAATCTTTCAACTGAAAGATATACAGGTATCCCTCACCTTGTGTGATTTTCGTATAAGGTGATTTTCCATGAACTTTGATACAAACAAATGTGTTCCCAACTTTTTTGATCCCAACGTCCCTTATCAAGTATTATTTTTCAAAC